>OZ026615.1:43454415-43519415 GCA_964020975.1 Hermodice carunculata | reverse complement strand
TAAACCCTATCATCAAAACTTTCAGAAGTAGCTGACGTGAAGACTTCATCAAGTTTACCAGGGCTCTTGAGACTACGTACGTTAGCATGGCAAAATTTTAACTGTTTTTGGTGAGAATGTCTGCGGGTCCTGAATTAGGGTGGATTTATATACAAGTAGTTTAACTATTATCGCAACAGTATGTCTTAGATTACAACATAAGTTTAATAAACACATAGCATTGATAGCATGTTTTTAGCATAAATGCCAATGACTTTCATTCTTTTCTGATATGCCTAAATGCACACTTACTCAATATCAAAAAATTACTCCAAATTGACAGTATTTTCTCAAATGTCACAAACCTTACACATTACATTGACACATTGACTCAGGGTTTGCAGTGAAATAGAGCCTAATTGTTTGAGGAGTAGGTGTCATCATGGAGTTTGTTTTACATCTCTGGTGCAGGATGTACATTGTTGCAGTCCTTGTTAGGATTTCCCTTGGTTTATACAGATGGTCCAGCTGCAACTGTTTATTTTACAATCACTGGGACTGAATATAATGCCCAGCTTGTTTCCACTTCAGTTAAACATTGGCGGATGGTTTAACTAGGATGAGCTGTCCAGCTAGAAAGGGTACAGGTTCAGGGGCAAGTCAAATTGTTCTTATCTGAACCTGTACTATGCAAATTTGGTAATTATGGTTTGTTTGACAGGTATTCTTCATATGAAGCTCTGCATGCGCATTTATAAGCAAAACTTCACGTATTTAGCTAATTCATCAATTGCCACGTTCATATTTATTGATTATTATGTGGGTTGTCTTTGCTGAATATTTAGCTTAGACAAGGAGCCGCTACTCAGAGAGACGTGTACGGGTAAAAGGCTCCGAAACATGTTGAGTAGCTACCCGCTGAAGACCCTTTAATATATTTTTTGGCTAATACAGCCTATGTCAAACTTTTACAGAGGAACGTGTGCAATATGGACAATAGTACTTCTATGTATACAAGTTAAACAGGGACAGGTTAGCTTATGGAGAGTAAAGAGTTCGGACTGCGGAATAGGGTAATGACTACTAGGAAGTGGTTTTGGACAAAAAGACACAAATACAATAGCAGTAAATACAGTGAGAAAAGTGAAAGCCGGTAATACATTGTCATAATTGATATCAGTACATATGATAATTTTGACCACACACCGGCGTAAATAAAATGTACCGATGGCAGCTCTATATTGCTGTATGCTAAATCCCATGATGATTATACAAAATGCGATTAAGTACCATCGAGTGGTAGTGCCAATACTAAATTATGGAAAATTTCCTCATAAAGACAAGTAAAAAATCCAAGAAATTAGGCGACAAAAGTATACAGGTTTATGAGCTGATCGATGTAAAACGCACATGCTTGATGTTGCATATAAGCAAGTACATAGTGACGATACATAAATAAGGAACAACAACAAATAAACGTGAACTGAAGGTCTGTACAAATTTTGATCCATGAGATCACTTAACCGATTGATACCAATGGAGAGCAGTGCTGGGTGCATACATACTGTAAACCAAGATCACATAAAACATGTAATAAAGGCAATAAAATGAAAGACGACAAGAAAAAAGTTCATTATGGTAGCCTAGTGTTACACAAATAAAGAGCGATCTGAATATATAAGGTATGCATTAGATAACAATGGATATATTTGATTTTACAACATAACGTGGAAGAGAAAACATTTAATATTGGCCATGTTCTCCAAGAATATAGCTACAAAACTTTACATGCACTTTACCGGTCACTACATCCTTATATTTGGTGATGATATGTTCTGTCTTTAGCCATGTAGTAAAATTGTGCCAAACCTTACATTCATATGATACGATTAGCAGTGCAAGGTACTCAAACAGTTTATTGGCAGCATCAGTAACACAATATTCAAATTTGAACAAAACTTGTGTTGCCTTTATCCTTTTAATATATTCATTACAGTCTTGATATAGAGCTTCATTACACTGCACTACAATATTAACGTAAACAGAGTAATTTGTGAGCATCACACATACATACAAGAGGCAATTCCCAAATGTACGCATACAACAATTACGATCATCCAGGCCAAATAAACAAGAGGGCTGTGTGAACAGCCCATGCTCAGCTAACGTGGACATTCATCACACTTGCAGCTCTCTAAACTTGGGATAGGATCAAGGTCACCCGTGTACTGAGTAAGTCTGACCTTTATAGAAGAATACTAATGTGTGCAACATCAAGGTCCCAGTTCAAGTAGTTGCCAAGTTACAGTGAAGAGTAAAATTCATGTGTGGTGCACTGTGACCCCAGAAAAGAGGTCAAGGTCACTCATGAACTGTCTAAGCATGACCTTAAAAAATTAACATGTGCAACATCAAGGTCCTAACTCAAAACAGATCTCAAGTTATCAATTAAACAGTAAATTTCGTGTCAGTTGTCCTGTGACCTTGTGAATGAGGTCAAGGTCCAAACATCACTTGAGCAAGACCATTGGCACAAAATAGGAAGACACTTATAAATATACATCCCCACCAAGTTTGGCACAAATCTGGCCAAAATTATTTAAGTTATAACCATTACCAGAACATCTCATGTTAAGTTTCCTTATCAAACCTTTTTTAAAAGATTTTTGAAAAAATATCATAAAAAATCCAAAAATCGCTGGAGCGTGACCATTTGAACAAACTTAGTAGAGACCCACCAAGGGTACATTGCCACTACGTTTGAAGTAAGTATGAGAGTTTTTTCAGAGAAGTCCAAAATGTAAATTGCAATTAGAATGCATTAGAATGCCCACTGACTTGCATAGTAAGCAATAGAAAATGTGAAATTTACCAATAAGTACCCGAATTGAAAAAATCGTTACAAATCAGGAATTCACAACAGTGCTACCTAATGAACATCTTTGCTTGACCCTTTCACAAGGAATATATCCATAAAGCTTCAACTGAATTTGACAGACGGTTGTGGAAAAGAAGTGACAAGTAACGAAAACACACAAAAATTCTTTTTTTTAATTGCAGTACCACCTGGTGAACAAATTAGGAACTAAGAGTCCTTAGAGTGTTCTTATGTATTATCAAGGCAATTTGGTGAGCGGTTGTGGGAAGAAGATTGTGTAAGATTTGTCCTGAAAAAAAACCCCAAAAATCATTAAAAATCCAAAAATCACTGAAGCGTTTGAACAAGCCTGGTAGAAACCCACCCTAGTACATTGCCAACAAGTTTCAAGTCAATCTGGATGAAGGTTTTGGAGAAGTCGAAAATGTGAATTAGCATTAGAATGCCCATTGACTTACATAGTAATCAATAGGAAAGCTGCATTGACCGATAACTACCCGAATCGAAAAAATCGTTAAAAATCAGGAATCCACAGCACTGCCACCTTGTGAACAACTTTGTTTGATTATTCCACAAGGAACATATCCACCAAGTTTCAGCTTAATCTGAGTTACAGTTCTGAAGAGGAAGTCAAAAATAGCAAAAACACACCAAAAAATCATTTTAAAAATGCATATTCAGAATTAGGGGTCCCTGGGAGTGTCCCTGTGTGATATCAAAGCACTTGGGTGAGCGGTTTCGGAGATTTTTTTAAGATTTGCCCCCAAAAAGAACCCCCCCCAAAAAAAAATAAAAAATCAAAGGAGCGTGACGATTTGAACAAACTTGGCAGACAACTACCCAAGGCACATCCCCACCAAGTTTGAAGTTAATCTGGCTGACGGTTTTGGAAAAGAAGTCGAAAATGTGAAGTGTGGACGACGGATGGCTAGTAATGAGATAAGCTCAGCTGACTGACAAGTCAGGTGAGCTAAAATTTGGTGGGAACTCATGCGCGAATAGATCACATCAAAATTCTATAAAGTATCAGAAATACACTTTCATAATACTCGGTCTTCATTTTTCAACAATTCATTATATGTGCAACCCTCCCGACTCAAGGACAGGTAAGACACCAAAATAAATCCCACTTTAGTCAATCCTAGCTCAAAATGTATTTGCGTTCGGATAACATATCATATATGTGTGTACTTGTCATACTCCCAAGAATTTATATGTTCCGTATTTGGGTGTCTGTGATGTTAATTGTTGAGTAAACAATTGAAAGTTGACCGCAAAGCATCCACCCCATAAATATCGATATAAGTCAGTAATTATTTGTGATAAAATCATAATTATACTTGGATCTTAATCCTGACATATTGACAACAAAAAACGATCCTGCGATTTTTTATGTTTGGTCTCGTTTTTCTGTTATCCATCCTCAAAGTTGACGTTTCAATTTTCTATTTGATTTTCAGGATGTTCATTTTCTTCATTTCATAGAAAAAGAACGAAGCAAAATTTAGAAAATCGATGAATAGTTTTTGCAGTTCAGACATTAAAGAATCAAAAGCCATTAACTGGATTAAATTTCGCCCAGCCGTTTTCTTGGAATAACCATTCTTAGCTGGGGCTCTCGTCCTATTATCCTTTCTGAGAAAACAAGCTTCAAAGGTGTTGATCATTTGCCTCTGAAACAATACCATTTGCTCAAGTTGAGCTGATATTTGTGCAAAACGTAGAAAACATCGTCCCTGAACATTTGGGGAGGTTGTCAATCAATTCTTGGCCAATAACATGAATAAAAGAGCCTTTGAAGTACGGAAAACATTATTCAGCGATCTGTCAAACGGTGATAGTGACAGTCTGGTTTCAAAGTGTGAAGTCGTGGAGGCGGCCTTTCCGGCCCCGTGACCTCAAGCCTGGCAACGAAAGTTGTGTTGCCTGCGGCCGCTCGTGGTCAGTATGCGAATAGCGGGTTTGGTCTTCCGCCCCCTACCTCTTCATCCCGTTCTTAGAGATAGTGTTTTATTGTAGTTACTCGTCTCCTATCTGTATACTTTATGTAGTTAGCTTGTTAGACTTGTCTTTACACTTTACTTACTAGTTAGCTTGTCATTATTTTGTAGTTGTTTTCTCAATGAGTTTCATTTCTCTTTCCAATCTGAGCTTTGTAACGCTATTTTGTGCGTTTTCTCTGCTGTTCACGTTAATGCTTATTTCGATGTGTCTATTTGTACTTTTATTTCCTCATCCCTGGGTTCCGATAAAGTATTTTTATGTACGTGGGTATTGTTGATTCGGGTGTCAGTTTTTTTTTCCCGCCTGTCTTTGGTGTGAAGGACCTCTGGGGGAATCTATCGCGGCACGGCCTTTGAAGTGTGAAGGGACATCGTCTGACGATTCCCGCTCCTCTTGAACATTTAAAGTCTCCCTTCATTAGAACACAAAAAAGGCAAGATAACTATAAAGTAAACCACTAAGACTGTGATATGTTGGTATTTTTACATCTTTTACCTGCCCACAAGCATACTTTCGGCATGCTGACTTATTTCGCATTGTCGCCCTGATACCCCACTCCTTTTGCCATTTGCCGTTGCTACCTGCAGCCACGTGACAGGCTGTTAAGTATGATTGACAGGTGGCATTGTTCCATTTGGGGGCTGAAAACCAAAAGAATGACACATGGACGTTCGGATGTCCACATGCCTGTGTGGTTTTTGGCATTTTTCTCATATTTCTACTTTAGTTAAAAGTTCGAAATTTTGACAACTAATAGAAAGGACATTCATCTTATAAAAACTGTTAAAATTTCAAAATCGGCGATGCAAAGGTTTTTGGTGTCTCAACTGTCCTTAACATTGGCAATCGCAGGATGACCCACTGAGTCGCAGTCACCTGGAATTCTCTCCCCCCCTAGATGTGAGGAATGCCCCTTCACTTCCATGTTTTAAGGCCTGGCTGGCTCCAGTCGTCGGATTATAGCCTGCTGCGACAATAATTTTGTGTTGGGGGGGGGGGGGAGGATGTGGTCTGATGGCCGGAGCTTGTGCTCCAGTTTATCGTGCCAAAGCGCTACATTGATATGTAAGGCCCTCCCCACCCCCACCCTTCCCCTTCACACTGAATGTTCCATTTGCTTTTACTCCACCCCAGTTATGTCGATAGGACTATGTTGTCCATGTTGATATATGTTTTAGATTGTGATATTCAATATATAGAGACTCTTTTTTTATAACTGCCATCGCTTCATCATCAAATGTATCCATCTTATCATCCAGGGCCTGGCGGAAGATCAGAGTTTTTGCACTGAGCCAGGTACCCTGGTTAAAAGATAAAGTCTATCTATCTATCTATTACTTTCTAGAAATTCTGAAAGCGTTGTATAAAAAAATATGTAGACTGTACACTCTCATTATGAAAAGGTAGAAGCAGAGAATGCACGCCAGGAGATAGGCCTAAAGGGGGGGATGTGTACTGTCCCGATTTTGTTTGTCCTGTACATTAAGGAGTTGCGGAACCAGTTGATGGAGTGTAATGAGGGAATAAAGGTAGGTGACCTAAAAATCCTGGGTCTATTTTTTGCAGATAACATTGTACTCATGGCAGAGTCGCAGAAAGAACTACAAGAGATGCTGAACATAGCAGGGGAATACGGGAACAAATGGAGGTTAACTGATAAGGATAAGAATAAAGTGATGACTGTTGGGATGAAACCAGATGGGAATAAAAAATGGAGAATTGTGCAGTTCCAAATTCCAGAAGGTAGGGAATAGTTAATTGAAATTGGGGAGTATGATGAGTATGAATACCCAGGTGTTAAGATGAAAGCAACGGGCAAAGGCATGCTCAGGTATCAGGCGGAGAAGATTAAACAGAAGGTGAATCGTACAAAAGGAATGATTAAAGCTACCGCACTGAACAGTTTCAACAGAGCATACACAGCAAGGGTACAATGGGATAGAGTTGCAATACTAGTGAAGATATATGGCTTAGATGTGATTTCAATAAGTAAGGGATATATCCCGGGAATGGAGAAAGCACAGAATTAGATGGGGAAAATGGATACCGGGAGCACCACTATGTACAGCAACAGAAGCAGTCCTAGGAGAGTGAGGATGTAATAAGATCACAGAAATAATTGCCAAAGCAAAGCAAAAGTATTGGGAGTATCTCCAAGCAGTAAATGAAGACAGGTGGTGCAGGAAAGATTACAATGCAGTAGTCAAAGAACAAACAAGATGGGTCAAAGCTATAAATAAGTTGGTGGAGAGATATGAATTGAAAGGATATGATGAAGTTCATGATTGGAAAGTGTATATAGGTAAGACTGTTACAGAGGGTTGAAAGGAAGACTGGAAGAAAGGAGTCATTGAAAGAGTGCATTAAAAGCGTAAAAGGTACTAGAAAAGCCAAAGAAAAGTATGTGTTAGGATGGAGGGAAGGGATCTACTCTTTCAAAGTAGGGCAGGAGTGATCAAGTTAGAAAGAGAAAACAGAAGTAGACAACAGTTAGTAATGGTAAATGTAAGGAAGTTAGACAAGAGGCAAATGAGACAGTGTACCATCAGATGTTGTGGTGTGATGCATATGGAGAGATAAAGAGGAGTATGTTTCGGAAAGTGGAACAGGCAAGACTATAATAGCAAGGATCTAGAAGAGATTCAGTGTTCAGAGGAACAGGAGCGTGTAGCATGGGTTTTAGGTTTGTAGGGTGACTTTCTGGGAGGCAGGAAAGGTACCAAAAGTGTACAGGACTACCTGGTAGGGTGCTGGGAAATAAAATAGGGTTAAATAGCAACAGTGCAAATTAAAATTTCAGAGTGTAGAGAGGAAATTGGACACAAATCATAACAAAATGGAATGCATCTTTTATATCATTGCATATGCTGCATTTTCTTTGGTCCAGTGGGATTTTGCATGGTCACCTGTCTATTTGTTTCGACACATAAATTATGCGTACCAGTACATAATTTTGTCAGACTATTGCGAGTTTCAAAGTAATCAATAACAGTCATAAAGGACTCGAACTTCAATTCTTTTTAAAACTGGATAAACGTTCTTAATTTGGATTCATCATTATCGTAACTAAACGTATCTTTTTCCCACTGTTTCCGAAACTTGTCATCAATTTTCTTTTTGAATGTGAAGAACGGAAAAGTACCTGATCTGTTACCCTGATTATTCCGAAGCAAATCCGTTTCATGTAAACTATGGTTTACAGAGTTTAAGCAAGTACAATTATTTTGTTTAACATCTCTACAATACACAAATACTAGTCATATAATAAAAATTCTTCTCATCTATTTACAATAAGGAACCAGCTTTTGCATACAACAGGCATGGCTTTTAACGATACAGGCAACATCCAGATTCAAGATACACAGCTAAATTACATGCCTTACTGTGAACACCAAGGCAGCACTTCACGAAACTAACATAAAACCCTTCTATATTAGATTAACAGTATCGTTTTAACATCCTTGAAATTAGCGGCAGTAGTGAAGTCATTGCCAAAATGTGTATAGTTCTTTTAATTTTCTCTTTCCAAATTTCTTAAGTGAAGTTTATATTTTTTTATAATGTGACTCCTGTATTAAAGATCATGATTTTCAGTCTCGTTCAAATTTACATTTTAAACAATAGCTTTAATTTTGTGCTACTTGGGATGGGGTGGCGTGTGGGATGGGGGGGGGGGGTCATCACGGTCATGTCAGAAGTAAGCGCCCCATTCATTGGTACACATAAATTTATTTTTACCATAAAAACTGCCAGGTGCATTGTATTGGTTTAATAATCCGCCTTGTCTGACATAAATGAACAGTACTTTTTAGAGAGAAGACTGATCTTTGTTGTTGATGTTGTCCTTGTTCTTGATTTTTGGATCCTCAGCGACCCGCTTCATGAATCCCGGAAAAGTGAAGCGCTTTGATCTCTTTTATGTTGTTGGTTGTAAACCAGAGAACTTTTGGGAACCAAATATCTTCCCAAAAATTTCAGCCTTATTTTTATTGTTTTTATTTATTTTTAATTTTTTTAGATCTAAAATGGGGACCAACATTCTGACAACAAATCTCAATATATATCAGACATCTGCCGACACTTCATTAAAAGAGATACTTCTGATTGATGGGCAACCTTTATACTATGTAAAAAATATATTGAAAAACACATCATCGTTACCTTTTTTCGCAAGAATGGTCTCACTCTAAATACTGCAAGGCAACAATTACATTAAACTCTTTAAATGCCAAATTTTGGACAATTTTTCTCGGTGCGCATTGGGCGCAATGCGCCCAATGCGCGCCTAGAAAAACTGTTGACCTGGGGTATTCTCTCTGGAACTATAGGCATACTGGTACATGAATGAAAGGTCTTTTTACGACGAATACGAATTTGGCATCCTTACAATTCAGACTAGGTCGACCTGAGTAGATAGACTTTAGACATGATTGGCACTTAAAGAGTTAAAACTAATGCAGGCGGTAAAATGTCAGCCTTTGAAAAGGCTTGCCCTCATTAAGTATTCCCAATAATGTAAGTTTATATCGATCTGTGGTTTCAAAACTCTTGAGAATTATTCAAGTATACCTGACTGATATATAGGTCTCCTGAGGATGGTGATCCTTCTTGAACGGAGAGTGTACGAATATGGGCAGCTTTTCCTTGCTGCTTGCTTGCGAAGTAGCCCAGTGCTGTTGGATAAAACTTAGGAGAAAAAATGGTGAAAAAACAGTCCGCACACAGTTAAAAGTGTTACCAACACACTACATGAAAGGTCCTTGATATTGAGTGGATGCTTGAATGTCATAAATACATTTATGGCTATACACACTGTAAAAATGATGCCTAATTTACAGTCCTTGGCGTAAATTGGTCGCCAAAGGTAGGTTGTTTTCCTTGAGCATCTGATCTTTTTAGGTCTCGTCTATATATCATTTCCATTCAAGCTGTTTTTCATCAATGAAATTAGCCACACTTTGGACCACACAGTTGGATTTTGCCGGTTCCCGCTCAAATGGCTTCAAAGCGCCCAAATGTAAATTGTCTTCCGCCTTAAATTTTTACTTAAATTTCTCGTTACTAGAAAACATTTTTGTTGAGATATTTATGTAAGAACATTCATAATGGTATGCCCTGGCCCCTAGGTCAATAGTTTATCTTGGCGCCCAGCCCGCACCAAGAAAAAAAAACTATTGACTCAGCCGTATTCTGAGGAGGAATGGGTTAACAGGGAGAAGGGCTAAAGTAGGGCATGAATACTGACTGCCGAATAGCTGCGGAATTACGAGTAAACTGATGCGTGCCACACAGGGGCCGCCAACGAAACATGATGGCATAAATTATGAACTTAGTATTCTGACAGCTCAAAACAGAAGATCGAGCTCAAAGTTTTAATGTGAAAGCCAAATACCCGAACTTCCACGAGAACCCCTTCCGTGACCTCCCACCCCCCAAAAATGCTCCGCGCAAAATGACATGCCACAGTTTTAGTTAAGAAGTCTTCATACATTCAGGGAATATGTGGGTAAATACATTTAGCAAATCAATGTATGCATCAAAAACTTTGCAGTTTCTTAATATGTGGTAATTATTTACCCTAAAAGGAAGCCATCTGTATTGTATTTGGTTTGGTCAGCAAGATTCTGCAGTCTCTGATCTAGAGAGGAATAATTTTAAACTAAGGTCTTGTTTGGGAGGGACTTAAGTTGCACGCTTACATTATTATGTGCGTTCTGTTACATTACTGTATTGCACTTTTAGATTTAGTTACCACGATAATCGTCCATTTTGACTTCAAGGAAAACCCTCATTGAGGACAGTTAATGGGGTACCTCACAATCGAACTCACCAAGGAGCTCTTACAGTTGAAGACAACGGTTTACAGGCAGGCTCTGACATAAAACATACTCTATAAATATGTACATGTACAGGACAGTTACACCGTTAACCATTAAAATGAACGAAAACAAAGGTGAATAAAAACCATTGGAAAAAATTGATAACACCATGCACGGCTACTGCGTGTTTGTAAAAATTCTCGTATCTTTAACCTGTGTATTAAGAGTTGCATGTTGCAGTCTATCAAAAAATCCATACTCTTTGAGTTTGTACTGTCTTTTTAGATTATACGCAGAATTTTTTTTTTTTTTTTTTTTTTTTTTTTTTTTTTTTTTTTTTTTTTTTTTTTAGAGCCACCTCCTAGTAGTCATTACCCTAATCCGCAGTCTTCCCTACCAGGTTCTGGACAAAAAGACACAAATGCAATATACCATCGACCAAAACAAACTGCGACAGCAAACATAAGAGAGCAATAATGGCAATGAATTATTTAGGTACCATACAATAACTAACAAAGGCAAATAAAAAACAAAACTCATAGCTCACAACTTGCGATGAAAACACATTTCAATTATGTGCATATGGGTTCGGCACTTAATTTAGCCAGTACTTCTCCGATCTATTATTGTTTCGAGTTCCAAAGGACCGGCATGGCGCCGTGCGCTTGAACTCGTGCCGTGCACTTACTTTGTTTTTCGTGGTTTTCTCAAGCTGACGTACCCACAGCTCATCATGATACAGAAAAAATAAAAGTAATAATTGTTTTTCAAAAAAATAAAAAAACACACCCACACATTAATCCATAATCATTGTTGCATGTAAAAGCACTCAGGCCAAAGGGGTATCGCGTTAATCCTAGTGGTACTACTGGTAGTACTGCGGTTGGTGCACCAGTAAATGCCTGGTCAGCGCGACATGTCTTTTGTCCTTATTCACATAGATTGTCTATGTGACACCAGTCACACCAACAGCTCGCAGCCTCACGGGTCCGTGGAGGCTGTGAGATAGCCTCAGGGTCAGCAAAAAAAAAAAAAAAACTGACACAGTAACAATCTAGAAAAGATTGTTCCGAAGCAAATCAGTCTGTGTGCTACAAAAAATTGAAGTTTGAAATGTTTCTCAGTAGTAATAACAAACCGTTAGAATGCGCAAGTTATGCATGATGTATGCTCTCTCTCTCTCTCTCTCTCTCTCTCTCTCTCTCTCTCTCTCTCTCTCTCTCTCTCTCTCTCTCTCTCTCTCTCTCTCTCCTCTCTCTCTCTCTCTCTCTCTCTCTCTCTCTCTCTCTCTCTCTCTCTCTTTTTCGGACATCTTGACTACACAGGACAATATGTACAATTTCACTGCTAAGTCAATCATCATGGCATTTCTAGGTATCGTAGTGTTTAAAAAAAGTTCCGGACATAATCAGGGTTAAAGAAAGAAAAAATCTAGAAAAGAGATTTGCTCCACAGCAAATCTGTCTGGGTGGCTTCAAAATGAGAAAAGTTGGAAATGCTGCACTTTGCCATTGTTCAACATAATCTAAATTTTGTGCATAAGCCCAACTTGCATAAATAAAAATGCTACAACTTTGGTTCTTGTTTCATCGGATGCAGCCATGTCCCAAACTTCTAAACTGAAGTTTGAATGACATCAAAAAAAGGACTCAAATTTGACATTATTTAGTCGAATGTCTCAAACTTAACCCATTATGTTGAAACATTAAACTGGGGTTGGCAGCGAAATAGAGAGTTGTTGTTTGGAGACTTTCAATGAGAGGAGTAGGTGTCTCCATGAGTTTTGTTTTACATTTTTTTGTGCAGGATGTTCATTGTTGCAGTACTTGTTAGGATTTTCTTTGGTTTCTACAGGCGGTCTAGCAGTAACTGTTTATTTTATAATCACTGATACTGAATATAAGGCCCCACTTTGTTTCTACTTCAGGTATACACTGGAAGGTGGTTTAACATAGGTAAGCTATCCAGCCAGTAAGGGTACATACTGGTTCAGATGTAAGTCAAATTGTTCTCAATTGAACTCGTACTATACAAATTTAGTAATTATGCTTTGTTTGACAGGTATTCTGTATTCATATTGAAGGTCTGCATTTATAAGCAAAACTTCACTTGTTTAGCTCATTTATCATTTGCCACGCTCATATCTTTTCATTATTATGTGGGTAAAGAGTTGGGACTGCGGAATAGGGTAATGACTACCAGAAAGTGATTCGGGACAAAAAGACACACATACAAATCACTATCTATAATAGTTTTGAAGTTATTCAAAATATAAATTTTATGAAGTTGCCAAATTTGCAAAAATTACAACCCAAAGTCTTTGGTTCATGGTTAATTCGATGTGGTTGTGTCACAAACCCACAAATTGAAGTTGAAGTGGTACCTCTACGGATAATAGTTTGAAGTTATTCAAGATTTGGATTTTGCGTATTCGCCTTATTTGCATGAATTAAAGTCCTACAACTTTGATTCATGGTTCATTGGATGCATCTATGTCACAAACCTATATAGTGAAGTTGAATTGACACCTGTATTTGTGATAGATTTGAGGATATTCAAAATTTTAGGTTTGTGTATTCACCTAGTATGCACAAAGTAAATTTCTGCAACTTGGGTTCATGGTTCGGTCGATGCAGCTATGTCGCTAACCTACAAATTGAAGTTGGAATGACAGCTGTAATTATATTAGTTTTGAAGCAATTCGAAACTTAAATTTTCCATGTTCACCGACTTTGGATAAATTAAAATCCTGTGGTTTATGGTTCATTGGATGCAGCTTTGCAACAACCCGATAAATTGAAGGTGCAATGACATCTCTATCTATAACAGTTTTGGAGATATTAAACTTTTATATTTCTAATGCCCCTAATTAGTATAATTCGACAACTTTCAATTACTGTTCATTATGTTGGCAAGTGTCGCAAACCTATACACGCACATTGGCATTTGTGTCTATCTGCAATAGTTGGGAAGATATGGATTTTTTAAAATTGTGATTGCCCCTAATTACTATTTCGAACGATATGCACAATTTCATTAGTATGTCAACCACAATGGCAAGTTTGGTGGTTTTTGGAAAAATTGCGTCCGAGAAATGCGCAAGACTAAGTTGGTGGTCGAGAGAGAGAGAGAGAGAGAGAGAGAGAGAGAGAGAGAGAGAGAGAGAGAGAGAGAGAGAGAAAGAAAGAATGAAAAGATAGAATTCTTGGAAAAACAAAATGTTATGGTTCCACCTAGACATAATTCAGATTGCCATACACTTATCACATTCACTATCACTGCTGAAGTTATCCTGTCTTGCCATGCCTAGTGCTTGCACTAAGGCAGTTCTGTAGGCTATTGCACCCTAGCTGGAAGAAAGATTGCATTTGTGACGTCAGCAACAGTTTTGCGCTAGTAACCACAAAACGCATCAAAATCATAGTTTGAAATTCAGATATTTAAGCAAAATCACTGGTTATTTCTAAGACATCTGAACTCAAACTTTATCGAAAGTTAGATCCAGATCCGGAATAAATGGAGGTTATAATTTTGTAAGGATAACAGTAAAGTGATAACTTTTACCTTTGGAGCCACAGTTTCCCATCATTTTGCCGTGTTTTGAAAGCATACAACAACGTCCTATAATTTTAGGCCTTCAGATGAGACAATTATGTTTTTGCGGGTTGGACTCGATAGTCGGGACACGGAGGCCAAATGATTTAAGTCAGTCTCACACTGGATTAGAATCATGCACACCGCATTTGTGAACTGAACCATCTTACACCTTCTCTGGCTCACCAGATATTCAACTTACCTTCACACATTTTCACGATTATATAAGTAACAGAGGCAAGCAATTCAACGTACGTTTTCTAATATATATAACCACAACTGCATGAGTTTTTTTTTTTCACGAGGCATTAAATTTTAAATCAATCTTATTTTTTTTCAAAAAATGTGAACACCAACATGTGCAACATCAAGGCCCCATTTCTGGTAGTTCTTGCGTTATTGTGAAGAGCAAATTTCATGTATCTTGCACTGTGATTGCAGAAATGAGGTGAAGGTCACTCCTGTACTGTATTAGCGTGACCTTCATAAAGAAACATTAGCATGCGCAAACAAGGTCCTAACTCAAAACAGATCTCAAGTCATCAAGTGAACAGTAAATTTCATGTCAGTTGTCCTGTGACCTTGGGAATGAGGTCAAGGTCCAAAAACTTGAAGTTAAAAAAGAAAATCGCTAAAAATCCACAGTAGTGCCACCTAGTGAACAACTTTGTTTGACCCTTCCACAAGGAACATATCCACCAAATTTCAGCTTAATCTGAGATATTGGAGGAGTTGCTAAAATAGCAAAAACACACAAAAATGCATGAAAAATCAGAAAGAAATTCCAGCTCCGCCTGGTCAGCAAATAAGAGCTAGGGCTCCCTCGGAGTGTTCCTGTGTGATATCATAGCTATAGACCCTTTTAGGACCCAGAGGGCAGCACATGAGGGTGATCATTTGCATAGTTGCACTTATTTGCATAACAAATTCCTTTGAAGTTTGGATGGGCAAACAGCCAAATTCATGCAAAGTGAACATCGTGAACTGCTGGCATCTGGGGTCCTAAACTCCTCTATTGGTTGAGCGGTTTCGGACTTTTTAAGATTTGCCCCCCAAAAGAACAAAACAAATCATAAAAAAATTCAAAAATTACTGGGGGTAACCATTTGAACAAACTTGGTAGAAACCCACTCAAGGTACATCCCCACCAAGTTGGAAGTCAATCCATGTTTGTTTCGGATAAGTAGTCGAAATGTGAATTGTTGACGACGGATGCCCGGGCGGACGACAGACGGAGGACCATAAGATAATCTCACCTGACTGACAAGTCAGCTGAGCTAAAAACGAAACAGTCACCTAGTGGTACCTTATTAGTATGGCAATCATGCATTACGACAAAAAACCGTTGTTACCTGGCGTGTCTTTGGCACCACACATTAAAATGTCAAGCAGTTTCTTCAAGACATGCCCACAGGATGGACAAAGTCGTATATTTTATATTTCAGACAAGTTTAAAACAAACCACATTTTTAGTTGCTATGAATAAAAATAAGAAGTTAATAAAATAGAAAGCTGAAAAGAAGGCATTCACGTCAAACTATCAGGATCTTACAGGATCCTTCGTGGCGTGGTGTTCTTGAAGAGCTAATCAACTATATGTCTGCAACGTATTTAAGTATGCACTCTAACTTTACCATCATAATATTTAAAGGTCCTGGTTTTCAATTTGAAGGAAAAAGTTCAAATATATGTTCAGTTTGGGTCATGATAGGAACTTGAATTTAATCAGCGTCAATGTAAGAATCCATGGACGCGGACGGTATCTTATATTTGTTTTTAGAAACACATAGATAGGACCAGATTGTAATTAGTAATATGATGCATACATTGATAGAAACTTGTCCGTCCATTTGACATTATCTAACGAGGAAAATTTCAACATAATCTAACGAGGAAAATTTCCAATTTCTTGGTTTACACATCATAAAAATCTATTTTATTTCCTAAAATACTACTGGGTAACAGACATACCCAAGCCTATAGAAATATTTCTCTTGTTGTAGAAAAAAAATACCAATATTGGGAACCAAGTTATTGAATCCAGTAAGATGGCAGTTATGCAGTCAGAGACCAAGAAAACTTGCACCAAAATATGCATCGACTATTAAATCTCGTAAGGATTTACCATATAATTACACCATAAATCTTTCAATTCAAACACACAACATTAATGGAGGTCAAATCTTCAGTAGGGTATTATGCACGGAGACTGAAGTAGATACATCGTACCGGAACAAAACAAAAAAAAAAAAAAATAAAAAGGCAATAGAAGAAACAAAAACAAAAAAACCCACAGAATACGAAAAATAAAAATTCGAAACAAAACGGAAGCAAAAGAAAAAACGAACAAGATGATTGCTACAGTCCTGTGCTCAGCTGACATGTATATATACCCTTGCGATTTTTTAAGATTTGCCCCTAAAAAGAACAAAGAAATTCATAAAAAAAAAGCAATGAAGCGTGTCCATTTGGACGTATCTGATAGAGACCTACCCATGGTACATTGGCATCAAGTTTGAAATCGATCTGGGTGACGGTTTTGGAGAAGAAGTCCAAAATATGAATAAGCCTTAGAATGCCCATAGACTAACATCGTAATCAATAAGAAAGGTGCATTTACCGTTAAGTACCCAAATTGAAAAAAAAAAAAAGTTAAGAATCCACAGCAGTTTCACCTTGTGTACAACTTTGTTTGACGCTTCCACAAGAAACATATCCAGCAAAGTTTCAGCCTATTCTAAGTGACGGTTCTGGAGAAGCCAAAAATAACAAAGAGACGTAAAAAAGGGCAGCGCAACATGGTGAACAAATAAAAAATTAAGAGTGTCCCTGTATGATATCAAAGCAATCGGGCGAGCAGTTTTGGAGAAGATTTTTTACGATTCACCCCCCCCCCCCCAAAAAAAAAAAGTATAAGAAATCCAAAAATGAATGGAGCGTGTCCATATGAAAAGAATCTGCTAGAGACCAACCCAAAGTACATTATCACCAAGTTTGAAGTCAATCTGGATGACGGTTTCGGAGAAGAAGTCGAAAATGGAGCTTGTTGACCGACATAGTGATCAGTAGGAAAGGTGCATTTACCGACTGGTACCCAAATTAGAAAAAAAAAATGTAAAAAATCCGGTATCCATAGCATTGACACCTAGTGAGAAACTTGACCCTTCCACAAAGAACATATCCACCAAGTTTCATCTTAATTCGAGTGACGGTCTGGAGGAGAAGTAACAAAAAGCTAAAACAAACAAAAATTGTATTTTTTAAATGCAGCGCTACCTGGTGAACAAATTAAGAACAAGGAGCCTCTGGGAGTGTTCCTGTATGATATCAAAGCAATCGGATGAGCGGTGTCAGAGTAGAAAATTTATAAATATTTGCCGCAAAAAATAACAAAAAAAACATAAAAACTCAAAAAATCAATGGAGCGTGACCATTTGAAAACACATCTACTAGAAACCCACCGAAGATACATTACCACCAAGGTTGAAGTCAATCTGGGTGACGATTTAGGAGAAGTCCAAAATGTGAATTAGCATTAGAGTGCCCATTGACTTACATAGTAATCAACAGGAAAGGTGCATTTACCGTTAAGTACCCAAATTGAAAAAAAAAAAATCCTTAAAAATCAGGAATCCACAGCAGTTCCACCTTTGCACAACTTTGTTTGACCCTTCTACAAGAAACATCTCCACCAAGTTTCAGCTTATTCTGAGTGACGGTTCTGGAGAAGAAGTCAAAAATAGCAAAAACACATCAAAAATCATAAAATAATAGAAAAAAACGCAGCGCCACCTGATAACACATAAAAACTAGGAGCGTTCCTGTGTGATATCAAAGCAATCGGGTGAGCTGTTTTGGAGAAGAAGATTTTTCAAGATTCCTCCCCCCCCCCAAAAAAAAAGCAAACAAACAAACAAAAACAAAAGCAAACAAAAAGAAAATGAAAATCACCATAAATCCGAAAATCAATGGAGCGTGTCCATTTGAGCAAATCTCCTATAGACCCACGCAAGGTACATTAGTACTAAGTTTGAAGTCAATGTGGATGACTTGCATAGTAATCAAACGAAAAGGTGCATTTACCGACAGGTACCCGAATCGAAAAAAATCGTTAAAATCAGGAATCAGCAGTATTGCCACCTAGTGAACAACTTTGTTTGAGCCTTTCACAAGGAACATATCTTCCAAGTTTCAGCTTAATCTGCGTGAAGTTTCTGGATAAGTCGAAAATAACAACAACTCAGAAAATATCATAAACAATTAAAGAGGGCTGTCTGAACAGCCCATGCTTAGCTGACCCAGAGATTCATCACACTTGTGGTTCTGTGAACTTGGGACGGGACAAAATAGGCAGACAATTATCAAAGGTACATGCCTACTTAAGTTTGACATAATATTCAACAGCACAGGTGCATTCACCGAAAAATACCTTTATTGAAAAAATCACGAAAAATCATAAATCCACAGCAGTGCCACCTGGTGAACAAGTATGTTCGAAATTTTCACAAGGAACACATCCACCAAGTTTCAGCTTAATCTCAGAGACGGTTCTAGGAAGCAGAAGTAACGAAAGAACACAAAAATTCAAAAATAGAACAAAAATGCAGTGGCACATGGTGAACAAATTAAGAACTATCAGTGCCTAGGAGTGTTCGTGTGTGACATCAAAGCATTTGGTGAGCGGTTTTGGAGAAATTTTTTTTTCTTAATATTTGTCCGTAAAAAGGACAAAAAAAATCATAAAAATTTCAAAAATCACTAGGGCATAACCATTTGATTAAACTTGGTAGAGATCTACCCAAGGTACATTGTCCTCAAGTTCGAAGTCAATCTGAATGACGGTTTTAGGGAAGACGTCATAAATGTGAATAAGCACTATAATCTCTATAGATTTACATAGTATCAATAGGAAAGGTGCATATACCGATAAGTACCGGAATTGAAAAAAATCGTGAAAGATCAGGAATCCACAGCAGTGCCACCTGGTGAACAACTTTGTTTGACCCTTCCATAAGGAAAATATCCACCACGTTTCAGCGTAGTCTGAGTGACGGTTCTGGAGAAGAAGTCTAAAACAGCAAAAACGTTAAAAATATTCGTACAAATTACAAAAAAATGCAGCGCCACCTGGGGAACGAATTAAGAACTACGAGTTTCCAGGAGAATTCCTCTTTGATACATGTATCAAAGCAATTGGGAAAGCGGTTATGGAGAAGAAGTTTTTTTAAGGTTTGCCCCCCAAAAAAGAACCAAAAAATTATTACAAAATAAAAAAAAAATGCTGGAGCGGGACAATTTGAACAAACCTGGTAGGGACCCACCCAAGTTACGTCCCCACAAGTTTGAAGTGAATCTGGCTGACGGTTTTTGGAGAAGAAGTCGAAAATGTGAATTGTGGACGGACGGACGACGGACCCTCACAAAAGCTCAACTGACTGACAAGTCAGTTGAGCTAAAAATTGGAAAGATGGTAGAGCCACCTGGTGAGCAAATTAAGAACTAGGACTCGCTAGGAGTGTCCCTGTGTGATACCAAAGCAATAGGGTGAGCGGTTTTAGAGAAGATTCTTTAAGAGTTGCCCGAAAAAAAGAACGAAAAAATCATACAAAGTCCTAAAATCAGTGGTGTGTGACCGTTTGGACAAACTTGGTAGATACCTACCCAAGGTACATTACCACCAAGTCAATCTTGCTGACTGCTTTGGCGAAAAAGTCGATAATTGACGACGGAAAAAGGACCTCAAGATAAGCTCAGCTACTGGCAAGTCAGCTGAGGTAAAAAGGACGGCGGGAGAAACCGCAAGTCCCTGTGTAGGCATTATACTGAGACGGGAAAGAGAGATGATATCAACGACAGTGATATGGGACTTCCAATTGATTTAGTCGAAACATCACGAACTACCGAATTTCACGATATTTTTAACTTCGTAGTATTGTGATCTTTCATCAGACCGAGATAGTGAACAGAAGAGGTCACAATTACCAATTGTTTTGTGTGTTAAGCTGAATGCAAAATCCAAAACACAGAATTCTTCAGAGCCAGAGATGTGTATTCCCATCGGATTGCATGTTTAATTAACCTCGAATTAAAAAGACTACTTTTAAAGCTGCAAGAATAAGATTTATGTGAACATTTATTTTTGCAGCTTTGTATATAATTTTACAACACAAAATTTGTGGTTTCTGCAACGAGTGATTTTAAATTTATTTAGTTGTAAATTACAATTGACATTAATAAAGATACGCAACTCTAGACATGAATGACTGAAATGCCTTCTGCAGGAGATCAGTAGAAGAAGCTTCTGTTCTTGCTCTCCCCTAGTGGCGTCTCTTTTTTTTAGATTCAATGAAGCAATCCGTACATGTGACGCTTTGCTGGGTACCATGAGTGAAGATTAAAATACCTATGATGCCAAATATACCGCAATATTTAATTGCCTCAAAAGTGTTGGAGTAATAAATATAGGCCAAGGCCTACAGAATAGGATTTACCTTGCTGTCTAATAGTGTGCACTGTCAAAATCAAAGTATTTGAAGAATTTAAGTTTAAGATTATTTGCAAGTTGACATTGTCCTATAAGTCCCTCCACCCACAAGAAAGTATAGAAAAGATAGAAGGAGAAGACCAACAAGAAGAAAAGAAGCGTGGGAGGAGGAAGAGGACAATAAACAGAAGAAGTATGCAACAGTTAAGTCTGGTGAAAGTAACCAGTCTCATCACATTATTTCATGTGTAGGCCTAAGTACACACATGCAACGCTATTGCATGAGGAAAGATTCATTTTTTTATATCTGGCTGCAGTGGTGATCACAATGTCACTAGTCAGTTTATATATCTATGCACGCTTTTGACTGAAAATTACGGTTCATATGATATAAATATTGACCATAATGCATTATGCACAGACCACCAAGCTGCCGTCTAAACGTTTTCACTAAAATTTTAAAAAAGATATATTAGGACTTATGTGGATTTCTCTGGCGATCAGGACAGAGTCAAGCAAATGACTAAGAATGGGGAGAAAACTGTGCTAATCACAATTTTTGGTAAGGAAAAAAGTAATGGAAAAAATGTATGGGATTAAAAGTGGTAAAGAGAATTTTCCGCAGAAAATAAAACTGCAACATATCACACCCGTAATATACATCATCTGTTCAACCACTCATACATTTTTAGTTTGTGGCAAAGTTCGAAAGAAATACCCAACCTGCGACAGGACACGTTCATGTTCACGTGGTAAAGTTAAGTTAATATATGGCTTCGTAGTTAGAACTAGACAAACATTTACTTTTCACTATCTCACAAAATGACCTTTTTTTGTTTACTTAAAAATACATTTGGCATTATCTTCTGAATTTTAAAGTCAGTTTTCATGAAACTTGGCAGATAGTGAGATACGCAATAAACATCTAAACCTTGACCTTCATTTCAACTTGAAATAACACTGAACACCAAAATATAGCTATAAACAGATTTCTATGTCTTTGTCACCCAGTTATTGATATATATATATATATATATATATATATATATATATATATATATATATATATATATATATATATATGTATGTATGTATATATCAAGAAATTGTCATTTTATTTGAAAACAATGAAGAATTAGGATTATCATGAAAACAATTATTTTGCATATAGCCAAAAATTAACTGATCTACAAAATTCTGGGAATAAAAGGTATTTTTCTCATATATCAAAAAAGTTTCGAATTGCCTCATCAAAATATCTCCACCATCGACTCCAGCTAAAAGAGTACATGCATTTTGAAAAAAAAGAGTCACGTCAATTTGTTTAATCTTATTGAAATTATATCAATTTCAAAGCAGGGCATCGCTTCGATTTCTCAATCCAAGATGGCTGCCAACAATGGGACTATGGGCAAAAATTTCCAATGGAAGATTTTTTTTAAACATATGATCTTTGGATGTTTTTTTTTCAGATTATTTAAAAGATAAGTGTAATCTTTATGTTCCACCTATTTTATACAGAGATGTTTGCCTCTTGTGTAAACATGGAATAAATTATTGCAAAATATCCCTTGTACTCTTTTTTTCAGTTTTGAGCTAATTTTGAAAACCGTTTTTTTTTTTTCAAAATATTCTACCCAAAATTTTACACGAGTTGCTCTCTTTGCTTTTTGCGATTTCTTGTTATTAGTATGAATGTATCAAAATGCAAGAAAAAAAAGGTCAAAAAAGACCTATCCAGCTCACCAAAGTAATCGTCAAGGTCACTTTAAGGTCCTCTCATGGTCACTGAACATTTCCATTTTTTTTCTATTGGCATGATCTATCAACATGTCAAGTTCCATTAAATATAGATTTCTCTACTATAGGTATCCAGCATATCACCCAAATATGGTTATTCAAATGCCCAATTTTGGCTTCATTAGCTCAGGGTGTTTTTACATTAAACAACTGGAATAAAACATGTCATTTGTACATGTACCACTCACCACAATCATAAAATTTGTCTGCAAATCCAACTGTTTCCTCTAATTCGTAATATTTATCTTATCAAGACATCTAATTTCGTAAACAGTTTGATACAGATAATAAATGCATTTTTGGTCACATTGTATATGAAGCGTGTACTGTAAAGGTCATTACGCTTTCCCAATGAGCGGTTTATGTCCAGGCTCAGGGCAGGGGACAGGCAATGGAAGGTTGCATAATGGATGGTTTACGTACGGGTACGGAAGCGGTAAATACTTCATAAATGGGTTCTTGCGTACGGCTTATTATTATAATTATTATCATTATCATCATCATCATCATCATCATCATTATTATTATGATTATTATTATTATCATTATCATTATTATTATTATTATTATTATTATTATTATTATTATTATTATTATTATTATTAGTATTAGTATTAGTATTAGTATTAGTATTAGTATTAGTATTAGTATTAGTATTAGTATTATTATTATTATTATTATTATTATTATTATTATTATTATTATTATTATTATTATTATTCCAGAGATGCCAAAGACCTCTATAAAATTATTTGACTAAGGTTAAAAATATATGTATCTAAAATGCAAGACAAGGAATGCAGTGATACATTGTCTCAACTATTATGTGTTTTTTTATTTGAATTGTTCTGACAGATTGGAGATTATTTTTACCCATCATATTTCACAAACCTATCGAAATTCAGACAAAAGTCCTAAAAAGTAGCATGCCAGTACATACTTTACCCCCCCCCACCCACCCACCAACCCACACACACACACACATACACACACATACAAGCACAACGTCTACTTTATTGCCAAATGTTATCTGAAGGGGGAAAAATATGTATTTCAATTCATACAAACACCAAAGAAATAAAAAGTATCAAAGTAAACTGAGTGTAATTAAAATTCTTTGCTTGAACCTGTAATGTCATTTCTTTAAGAAGACTTGTTTACACCTGTACTTGACACAAATGTTGCCGCTGGTCTCAAACAGCTCCATGCGATCTTGCTGTACGTACGTATATGAGCAATTATCGCACAATAAGGTCCCCACTCCGCTGTCGTTACACAAAAATTTTTATCTTACGAAAATGTAAATAGATGAATCAATTGTCCTTTACTTTGTTTACTTTTGTTTGCTCATATATTTTTTTAAATCAGTAAATGAGGTATATGGAATTGCCACTGATATGTTTATTTGCTTATATATATTAGGAAGGGTAAGTGAAAATAAATGAAATTAATCAATGTCCAAAGAATATCAATAACATGAAATTGGGGGGAAAAAGTCTGGGCTAAGTGACAGGAAATTTGGGGGAAAAGAAGTCATATACACATATTTTTAACCAATGTACCCCTGTCGAACATCGACCCGTGCTCACGAAAGGCGTTGGATCTCATTCATTCAGCTTAACCTTGAATAATATGCAATGCCCCGAGTGAGGATCGAACTCACGACCTTGAGATTATGAGACTCACGCGCTGCCTACTGCGCCATCGAGGCCGCTGAGGTTAATTGGCAGCTAGGGGGTGAAACTTCCACCAACCTAAATTTGAAACGGTAATGAAATAAATATTCTGAGGTACAATAATTTATAACAGCAGCGCCACCTTCTGACTTAATTTTTTTTTCTTTTTTTTTCTTTTCTTTTTTTAATCGTGATGTTAAATGGAGCGACATGCTGCATCAGAAAATTAGCTTGATTTAAAACATGAAAAAACTGCATGAATCCCATAGTTTGCCTACACGAACAGTTTCCTCTAATTCGTAATATTAATCCTATCTAGACATCTAATTTCGTAAACAGTTTGATACAGATAATAAATGCATTTTTGTCACATTGTGTATGAAACGTGTAATGTAAAGGTCCTAACGCTTTCCCAATCAGCGGTTTTTGTCCAGGCTTAGCGCAGGGGACATGCAATTGAATTGCAACGCAATGTTGCATAATTGATGGTTTAGGTACGTGTACGGAAGCGGTAAATACTTTAAAAAGGGGTTCTTGCGTACGGCTTATTATTATTATTATTATTATTATTATTATTATTATTATTATTATTATTATTATTATTATTATTATTATTATTATTATTATTATTATTATTATTATTATTATTATTATTATTATTATTATTATTCCAGAGATGCCAAAGACATCTATAAAATTATTTGCCCAAGGATAAAAATACGTGTATCTGAAATGCAAGACAAGGAATGCAGAGATAAATTATCCAACTATTATCTGTTTCTTATTTGAATTGTTCTGACACATTGGAGATTATTTTTTACCCATCACATAATACAACCCTATCTAAATTCAGACAACAATCCTAAAAAGAAGCATGTCTCTGAATACTTTATCCCACTACCCCACTACCCCACCCGCCTACCCACACACACATACACACACATACAAGCTCTACGTCTACTCTATTGCCAAATGTTATCTTAAGGAAAAAAATGTGTATTTTAATTCATACCAACACCAAAGAAACAAAAAGTATCAAAGTAAATTAAGTGTAATTTAAACTCTTTGCTTGAACCTGCAATGTCATTTCTTTAAGAAGACAACTTGTTCACACCTATACTTGACACAAATGTTGCCGCTGGTCTTAAACAACTCCATGCGATCTTGCTGTACGTACGTATATGAGCAATCATCGCACAAACAACGAACACCACTCCGCTGTCGTCACACAAAATTCTTTATTTTCCATAAATCTAAATAAACGAATCAGTTGTCATTTAGGTTGTTTACTTGTGTTTGCTCATATCTTTTCTTAAAACAGTGAATGAGGTACATGGAATTGCCACTGATATGTTTATTTACTTAATTACATAAGGAAGGGCAGGTGAAAATAAATGAACTTAACTAATGTCCAAAGAATATCATTAACGGGAAATTGGGGGGAAAAAGTGTAGGCCAAGTGACAGGAAATTTGGGAGAAAAGTGTACAAACGTAGATTATGACAATGTGGACCTGTCGAACATCGATCCGTGCTCACGACAGGCGTTGCATCTCATTCATTTAGCTAAACTATTGATAAAATGCAATGCCCCGAGTGAGGATCGAACTCACGACCTTGAGATTATGAGACTCACGCGCTGCCTACTGCGCCATCGAGGCCATTGATGTTTCTTGGCAGTTTGGGGATGGAACATCTACCAACCTAAATTTGAAACGGCAAAGAGATAAATATTCTGGGGAACGACAATTTGTAGCAGCAGCGCCACTTTCTGACTTTTTTTAAAATTTTAAATCG
The DNA here is from genome assembly GCA_964020975.1 of Hermodice carunculata. Classification (NCBI taxonomy): domain Eukaryota; kingdom Metazoa; phylum Annelida; class Polychaeta; order Eunicida; family Amphinomidae; genus Hermodice; species Hermodice carunculata. The sequence goes on along the minus strand of OZ026615.1, from coordinate 43,493,385 downwards.
CGATGTTAAATGGAGCGACATGCTGCATCAGAAAATTAGCTTGATTTAAAACATGAAAAAACTACATGAAATTGATGAATCCCATCGTTTGCCTACACGTACTGTTTCCTCTAATTCGTAATATTAATCTTATCTAGACATCTAATTTCGTAAATAGTTTGATACAGATAATAAATGCATTTTTGTCACATTGTGTATGAAACGTGTAATGTAAAGGTCCTAACGCTTTCCCAATCAGCGGTTTTTGTCCAGGCTTAGCGCAGGGGACATGCAATTGAATTGCAACGCAATGTTGCATAATTGATGGTTTAGGTACGTGTACGGAAGCGGTAAATACTTTAAAAAGGGTTCTTGCGTACGGCTTATTATTATTATTATTATCATCATCATCATCATCATCATCATCATCATCATCATTATTATTATTATTATTATTATTATTATTATTATTATTATTATTATTATTATTATTATTATTATTATTATTATTATTATTATTATTATTATTATCATCATTATTATTATTATTCCAGAGATGCCAAAGACATCTATAAAATTATTTGCCCATGGATAAAAATACGTGTATCTGAAATGCAAGACAAAGAATGCAGAGATACATTGTCTCAACTATTATCTGTTTTTTATTTGAATTGTTCTGACACATTGGAGATTTATTTTTACCCATCACATAATACAACCCTATCTAAATTCAGACAACAATCCTAAAAAGAAGCATGTCTCTGAATACTTTATCCCACTACCCCACTACCCCACCCACCCACACACACACACATACACACACATACAAGCTCTACGTCTACTCTATTGCCAAATGTTATCTTAAGGAAAAAAATGTGTATTTTAATTCATACCAACACCAAAGAAACAAAAAGTATCAAAGTAAATTAAGTGTAATTTAAACTCTTTGCTTGAACCTGCAATGTCATTTCTTTAAGAAGACAACTTGTTCACACCTATACTTGACACAAATGTTGCCGCTGGTCTTAAACAACTCCATGCGATCTTGCTGTACGTACGTATATGAGCAATCATCGCACAAACTACGAACACCACTCCCTTGTCGTTACACACAAATTTTTATTTTACGTAAACGTAAATATATGAATCAGGTGTCATTTAGTTCGTTTGCTTGTGTTTGCTCATATATTTTTTTAAATTAGTAAATGAGGTATATGGAATTGCCACTGATATGTTTATTTGCTTAAATATATAAGGAGGGGTAGTGAAAATAAGTGAAATTAATTAATGTCCAAAGAATATCATTAACATGAAATTGGGGGGAAAAAGTCTGGGTATAAGTAACAGGAAATTTGGGGGAAAAAAGTCATTTTTTAACCAATGTACCCCTGTCGAACATCGGCCCGTGCTCACGAAAGGCGTTGGATCTCATTCATTCAGCTAAACTATTAATAAAATGCAATGCCCCGAGTGAGGATCGAACTCACGACCTTGAGATTATGAGACTCACGCGCTGCCTACTGCGCCATCGAGGCCGCTGAGGTTAATTGGCAGCTTGGGGATGGAACTTCCACCAACCTAAATTTGAAACGGCAATGTGATAAATATTCTGAGGTACGACAATTTGTAACAGCAGCGCCACCTTCTGACCTTTTTTTTCTTTTTTTTTTTTAATCGTGACGTTAAATGGAGCGTCATGCTGGATCAGAAAATTAGTTTATTTTTGAACATGAAAAAACTGCATGAATCCCATCGTTTGCTAACACATGTACAACTGACTCTTGGGCCATTTTTGCATATGGATGGTGCCCCAAGCAGCCAAGGCTCCAGGTCTGCTAAGCAGATCATCCCATTCCCATTCCTTACTTTGTTACGATGCCAGGGAAGCGCGATCCTTATTTGTTTCTCTCAGCCATTATTATTGTATTATAGCCAACAAGAAAACAGAAAATGAAAATTTAAAACACAATAAGCTGCAAACAAAAATAAAACTTATAAATAAACTTTCTATCAAAATGTAAAAAGGTGAGTTTATTTGCATACAATAAAATTATATTTATGATCGGGTTTTCAATACTCATCATTTGCTACCCTTCTATTTTGTTTTACACGCGTACATAGGTCTACGAGTAAAGCATTAACTTTTTAATGGGAACGATGAATATTTAATGCTAGTTAGGGATAGTAAACACAAAGTAATGATTAATTGATCGCAAGGTTTACTACCCTGGAGGGGAGAGAAATTCGTGATAATGTGAAGCAACTTCTGAGTACATGCATGTACCCATAGTTTTGACTCGAGATGACCCGTTCCCGTTATTGTTTGTCATTTGCAAACAAAAATTCAATTTGGTAAGTTTTGATTGAAGTTCTGGATTACTTAAATATACATATCAAAAGCTTACAATGTCAAAAACATATTAGAAAGCAAACAAAAATAAGTAAAATATCGAAACAAGAATAAAAGAAAAATTATCGGTTATATTTTTATCATGTACAATAGGTCTAAATTGTCGAACAGAAAATGTACAGCACGATTTGGTACTTGTCACTTTTTATGAAAATAACAGTCGATGGTGACTATGTTTTACCAGTAACAAATACTCATAGCAGTTGCTATGTATATTTATTTCACTTTTCTTTCTGTGAACTGTCTTTACGGGAAAGAAAAGAAAGGAAAACATTCGATAGTTTTCATTTTGTTTGTGAACATTTTTAGATTTTGAATTTTTATCATCTGTTCCACGTTTTCATCCCTAGTACCGACCATATAATTGACAGAACTGTAACTCAACAAAATATTTATATTGTTGAATTTATTTATTTTGTTTCGTACCTATGCTTGGATTTTTCAGAAGACGAAGCTGTATATATATCTAACAATAATCCGCTTTTATATTTAAACCTGAAATTTACTATCCAATGATCATTCAGGTTTTGGACATGAAAGAGTATCATAGGGGTGAGAGAGAGAGAGAGAGAGAGAGAGAGAGAGAGAGAGAGAGAGAGAGAGAGGAGGAGAGAGAGAGAGAGAGAGAGAGAGAGAGAGAGAGAGAGAGAGAGAGCGAGAGAGCGAGAGAGCATATGTACAAAACAAATATAATGCATCTCAATTTCTTCGGTAATTCCCAGCGGGGAACTTGTAGAATAAATAAGCCACCATTTATATATTTTCATACAGATAAAATTCAGAATGATTCCTGTGACCTTTAGTAAACTAACGAAATCTGCGCCACTTGTCCAAGTTATATTGTTATCAGCTAATATTGCAAGAAACGCCGTATTTTGTCCATTTTTATTATACACCACCCACAAAAATACATTATCATACATGTTGCTTTGTTTATTACTCCTAGAAAACGACAACACATCTTTCCTTTAATTTTCTCATAATCTGTTCACCTTCAAGTACAAAGAACCGTTTTCTCGTTGTACATGATTTATCAGATAAGTGCCACTTTGCTTAGTGAATAGTGAAGCAGTACCATTGGCAAATAAAAGACAATGAGTTGAAGGGAAAGCTTGGGTACATCATTGATAAACAGTACAACCTGTGTTAAGTGGGCACCCTTGGGATCGGGCAAGAGTGCCCGCTTAAGACAGGTGCCCACTTAGCGGAGGGTCAGCCCGCTGGGCCATATAGTAAAGTACAAGTACATGTACATGTAAGATATACGTACTCTGTAGGGGGCTGTACAGGGCATTCATTGGGAACATATTAAAAACAACATCCTTGACATACTTCCTTTTATTAAACCAGTAATTTCTCGGCTACATGACAACTGCTAATTGAAAAAAAAATATGCATTGGAAACATTAATGTCAGTGTTAAATGTCACTAGAAAAAGTCTGTGCAATTATATGTATGTCCTTGTAATAAATAGTCTTCACATTGTATTTGTAGGCACTTCCAGAAGCATGTCAGCCCTGCTTTGTCAGCTCACCACTTAATATAATCACTTATTTTACTCGGACTTTGTGTGAATGTAATCACTCATCCAGAGCCCCCAAAGTCAAGTAAATAGGTTTTTCAAAGGGATTAGTAGAGCAACATAACGCTAAGAAAGCACAGTAGCACGTGCTCTGAGCCTTTGCATGCTCCTGTTGGTTAGAAAAACTGCAGTTTGGCATATTTTAGGGAGATATTTAAAGGGTAAACAAAAAGAAGATTAATTGTGGTGCCCACTTAAGCAAATAAAGGTATACAAAATGCCCTTTTAACACTGAATCGGGGTGCAAAAGGTCCCGAGTTCGCTACCTGCCTTAACCACAACATTGGTGTCAGAAGTGGGATCACATTTGCTATTCGCAAGGGCTGAATTGACTCTTTCAGTGCCGACTCCGACTAATGTCGAACTGCTTTTCACACTGCAATTCTTTCAAGCCTTCAAATTTCATAACTTTTGATCACATGTCCGTTAACTGAACCGCAACATCAAACACACCTATAATAGCTACAATCTTTTCTTTCTGCTTCAAATTTATGAGGAATTCAAACTGCCAAATGATGCTAATTAGTGTAATTGACTGAAATGCATCAACTCTGGCAATTGATATGGTCCTCCCTCCCCCCTCTCTCTCTCTGTCTCTGTCTCTGTCTCTGTCTCTGTCTCTCTCTCTCTCTGTCTCTCTCTCTCTCTCTCTCTCTCTCTCTCTCTCTCTCTCTGTGGCTCAATCTTACACCTTACTGCACAAAATACAAATTGCCAAAAGTAAAGAAACAAAGCAAAACATATTGCCGTCAGCGTCAAGCTAAGGAACATTTTAGCTGTCATTTTAAGAGAAAGACATGGGAGGGGTCGACAGAATGGCATCCAACTCAAGGTCCAACTTGCATGGAATGGTGATTGCAAAATTTATTTTTTATAATGAAGAAAATTTCTTTGAGCGCCCCCCTCCCCCCCCCCCCCCCCCCCACTGTAGGTATGTTTGGTCGTCAACTTTTTTCTTTGTTTTGCATATTGCTATCCGTTTGCTTCATTTTCTGTTTTGTTCCCTGGTCGTGGTTTGTTTTTCAACCGGTATGATCACAAGCAGTCCAGGACACTGAATGACCAAGGCACCGTCCTTGAGCTTAATAAAGACACGTTGCTCCTTGATCCAAGATGAGCAGAAATGAGTGAGCAACTGCTGTCCATCGAGCACTCTTCTCACTGAAGCAAACTGTGAAACTGCAACCCCATCTTGTTCAAGCAGTGCCATTTGCAAACAAAGCTGCTAGCATCAAGGTGACGACACCTTCGGGTCACTTGGCTAATCTGCTTCCGAGTCCCCTTTGAAGGTCTCACCGTCGCTTGTGAAACCACAGTGACCGGCTTGCTAGTATGGCTGTCCTTGATGTCATTCAGATAAAAAAAATACTGCTTTTAGCCAATAAACAGCATTGTATGTTGGAAACAGTACACCAGATTTGTTGACCTACAAGTATTCGAAGTATTGCAACCCAAACTGACCGGGTTGGGTAGTAATATTGTCATTACGGCCAACAATGTGGGGGAAAAATGCCTCAAATCTTTCAACGCCGAATTCTCGGAATGAACTTTTCTGCCTATCAATCGATCTTGTGGACAGCGTAAGTTAAAAGCTAATTGATTGATCTGCTTCAAATCATCGTCTTTTGAAAGATAAATATATTGAACCGGATTTTGGGGGTGGTGGGGTTTTTTGGGGGGTGTGTGTTTTGTTTTGTTTTGTTTTTTGTTGTTTTGTTTTTTGTTGTTTTTGGGTTTTTTGTTTTGTTTTGTTTTGTAGTTTTTGTTCTTGTCTTTTATTTTTTTTTTTTTTTTTTTTTTTTTTTTTTTTTTTTTTTTTTTTTTGTTTTGTTTTGTTTTGTTTTGTTTGTTTTTTTGATTGGGTGGTTCGGTCAAATGCCTATTTCCGATACTTTTGTAGCTCAAAAAATGAATTATCTGATGATGTTTTAAATGAGTATCGAAGAATTTGATTATTCTTTAATTAGGCATATTATTTGTAAACAAAAATTCGGTTTTTGCTCTGCAGTCTATACTTTAATTTTACATATGTTATAGACATTTCCATCAATTACTTTTAAGAAATGCTTACAAAATGTGCAATCTGATACCATCTTATAAACCGGCTTTTAAAATCCTTCAAAATTATCGTATCGATATAAAACTTGTTTGTAACAAATCTAAAAAAATAGTCGTATAATAAATAATATATATGATTTTGTGGATGAAATGTTAAACATGGTTCATCTATGCAACGTCAAAGTCGCGGGACCGTTGCGGACGGCTCAATACCCTCCGCTACCTTAATGCTGGTAGATTTAAGTCCCCAATTCTAGAAATAAATGCCGACTCATTACGTATACTGCATAACCGTGTTGATGTGGCTCCAGCACATAACTACCTCCATTGAAGCAGACTTTCTAAGAATTGGCATTTGGTCGAGTGGATATGTGCGTTTCCAATTTCAGCAAGGCGACTGGTGCCAAACGTTGCAAGTGTGAGTCTCTTCCTTTCCCGGCATAAAAAATATTTTTGCCAGTTCTAATGCTGTTGGATTTAAGTCCCCGATTGTAGAAATAAATGGCGACTGAGTACATAGGGACTCAGTACCGTACTGCATAACCGTAACGATATGGCACTCGCACATGACTACTTCCATTAAACCATTCTTTTTCAAAATGGGGATTTGGTGGAGTGGATATGTTCGTTTTATTGCAGCTAGGCGACTGGAGCCAAAGGTTGCAAGTTTGAGTCTCGCTCGCTCCGAACATAAAATAAAGATATACCGGATTAAAACCGAAACAAGGTAAACTAGACAGACGCCTTGCAATGTTAATCCCAACTCTTGAGGTCATATGTTGCAAAGTGATGAGAAGTTGCAGACGCATATTTTTGCATCTTGGTTGGAGATTGAAATAAATTTCGGCAGAAATTTAAGTCAAGTCAGGGAATTTCTCTGCAAGGGAAAACTTAACTTGTGCCTCATCCAACTTATGATCTGTTTCAGTGAACAAGAAGGTTCGAAAAGGGTTTTTTTTATTCGAGACCATTCCTTGCCAACTTTGGCTAAGCAGCAGGTTACGGTCTCGGCTACGTGGTGTATGTGGACGAACTTTGCTCACGACAACAGAATATTTATACCAATCAGCCAAGGCTGTTCTTACTTGGGGCCCAGTTACACCACAAAAGATACACAGATATACAATAGGCAATGATAAAAAGGTACAGAGGTACTCACAACATACAATATAAAATTCATAATAACAAATGGTAAAACATTCCACAAAATCACGATTACAACTATTTGTACTTATTCCTTGGATTCGAAGTATACCCCTTGTATCTATTTTTAAAAACATGAACGGGGTCTGCCGATCGGACCTCGTCGATAGCATATTCCAAGTCTTGGCACCAATAAAAGAAAGCGACTGTTTAAATTTTTCGGTGCGAGGTCGAGGTACATACAAATTTAGGTTTTTATGGCTTCTAGTATTTCGCAGGTGAATTTCATTACAGAAAGTGAACTTGTTTGCCAAATATTGCTGGGCTGCTGAATTCAGACATTTGTAGGTCAAGGTTGACAAATGAAAACGCCGTCGGTCCTCTAATTGCTGCCAACCTAATTCCTCTATGATTAATTTAGGGCTCACGGTATAATCAAAATTACCACTAACAATCCGTGCACATCGATTTTGAAGTCTTTATGCAATGCGCACATACCTAATTATAGCAAAACGTCCCCTTGTACATCATATTTATGGCAGTAGAAGACGTTATCATGGGTTTAAACATATTTCATTTCATAATCATACAACTGAAAACTGTAACGATACAAAATGGTAATTTGACAAAAAAGGCTGTGCCTTATTCAAATCCTTCTGGCGAAGAATACATGGAGACATGACATAACAAGACATGACAAATAACACGCTTAAGGATGACAGGAAAAAAAACCATGAAAACGAAGAGGGGCTCAAAACGTATTTCTGCACCACAACAACACTCGTAAGCTACAATCGCGTGCGTGTAAGCATGAGCTGGAAAATGAAACTTCATCATTTTGCTTGCTTCAAGCGCGGGCCTTGGTCATGCGCATTCACGGATTCACATGTCGCCCGCCAACAGAAGTAAAAGAGAGCACTTTGCTGAAATGCATTCATTTTTATGGTGCTTTCTGTATGATATTGTACAAATCAAATGAGCAAAAAGTAATACTCTTTTACGTGCATTACGAATAAAATTCAAAACAATTAAAGCTAATAATGAGTAAGTAGAGAGATAAACAACAACAGTTTGGGATAGGGCACCCATCTTACAAAGTGGCACATATTATTCAGGTAAACTGCAATAGAGCTGATGTTCACACATACTGCAATGTATGCTATGATATATGGCCTTTCAGTAAAAAAAAGTGGATATTATACACTAAGAGGTTTTCTACACCCACAATTCATTGAGAAATGAAAAGTACAGAGGCACCATTCTAACAATAATCATAGACCTGTTACACAGCGATGATATGGGCGCAGTCGGGCAGACCTTGATTATGAATGTAAAATTACTATGGTTAAACAAATAAGCACAAGATGCAACATACGTAATGGATGGTACATAGATAAAAACTGCAACAAAATTTAGACCAAGATAGTAAAAATGACATTTGGAACAGACGTGAGGTACAATGGAAGATAACATGCTGCACATATCCGAAGGAAGAGTTTGTAATATATTTGACAAGCTTCGCGAGTCCTCCACTCTTTACAGTAAACATGTTCTCAGATACAACCTTTGTATGATATGATGTATGAGACTTTGTCGGATCACTACTAAATGTAGGCGAATCAGCAAAATAAAGACTGATTAGGACGAAAACAATTAAACAAGGAGCCCCGACACAAAGAAGAATATACACACATGAAACATAAAAACAAGAATAAAGTAATGAAAACTGGTGTGGAAAATACGGCAAGAGAGTCATGTGTGTGAAAGCGCGCAAAGCCGCGTGAGTCAACGGACAAAGTCTGAATTCAATAGAGATGACGTTCTTAGTTTAAACACATACATACTTCACAGCTTATAAAAACCAAAACTGGATCCAGATAAAGTTTTCAAACAAACATATATGGAAAAAAATGGCCACGCGTCTTTTGAAAAATCGCAAGTTCCACGACGCAATTTATCATATTCTTGCCACACTGGGCAATTATCTCGGGTTCATTTCGAGATTATCTCCAGAAACTCTGCCACACTGCGAAATTTCATCCAGGGATGATATCGAGTTGATGTTCCAGGCAAACTCTGATGAATGAGGGTTCAACCCAAGATCTTGACTCGGGATTGGTTCCACAGGGGGTGCATCTGGTAACAGTGAACTGGCTAATGAGATAAACAGCTGCCCTCTGACATCAGCTCAGGACATTCCTGACCTGTCTCGGGTTAGTATCTACAGTTTGGCCACAACATCCCGAATACAGCTGGAACCACCTCTGGAGATCAGACTGTAGTGTGGCAAGTTATCTCGAATTAACTTTCCCCGGGTACTTCCCGAATTATTATCTCGGGTCTATCCCGGGTACAGTGTGTCAGCAGTGGGGCCTATTAGTTAGCGGAAGATATGCTGCTAAACATAAATATTGTCCTTCAAAAGATGTCCCGGTGCATAATGAGCTGAGTATATCAAGCGAGCGCAGATGAAGGAAATTACATTAATATTATACAGAAAGATATCTATAAATATCATTTCAATAACCTGCCGAAGCTGTGGTATGTTTGTTTGCTTAGTATATTTTAATCATCTTTTTTCTTTGTGCCATGCACTTGTTTTCATGATAAAAATTGGTAGAAAGTTCGAGAAGCTGTAAATCTGTTTTGATTTGTTTTTGTTTTTGTTTTTATCCATTTCCGAAATTTTATTGCGAGATAGTGTGTGTTTATTAAAATGTGACTTGTTGTTTTCGGGTGTTAAAATCAGTCAATGGTTGCTAAATACAAGAATTTGCTTAGTGCGCAAAATAACAATGACCTTCAGACAGTCTGCTTTAGCGTGCCAGGCAAAACTGATGTCGAGCGGTATATTTAACACAGTGTGTTACAATATTGTCTTGTCAAAAAAGAGAGGGATAGTATAGTACCATTAATATGTTGCAGGCATAGCCTAAGAAGCGAGCGTCAGCATTACTAAGTATCGATAATAACGTCGGTGGATTAGGCAGCAGCACTTGGTCGTTAGGTCCCTCTATTGGCCATTTACTAAACCAGTCTAGAGGGGCGAGGCCGTAGTATCTTGAACAGCTGAACGAAATTATCTGCCGTTTTGCCTTTCTTTTTGTTAGACACTGTTCCAAAAATTTAAGAATTGTTCCCAAGATCTTTATATCGCCATTGAACTAGTGCCGTATCCTGTGGCAGAGACCTAGTGCGTACAGAGAGTGATTGTTGGATTGTCGCGCGACAACACCAAATCGGAGCTGGCTTTGGCAACATGGCGTTTTGTGACTGGAAGATGCGATCTGGAAGGCCCCGAGAAGCGACCTAGTGATTGAAGAGTGTGCAGATATTAGTAAGGTGAGACACAACATGCGCAATAAATATTACATACTTTTGGATGTTGATTTAGTTTACCCTCACACCCATCAAGTTTTTTCTATTCCGTGAAAACCTATTTCCAGCCCCAGGAGGGTATTTGCCAGCTCCACGTTCCATCAAGATGTTAACGATGCAAGTTGGTGAATCGTAAAAATTTTTTATGCTCTGTCGACAACGTTTTCTGAAGCCCAGTAATGAATTATTGACAGGATTTCCATAAAAGTCGGTAAGTTTGAGACTTTGGTGTAAATAAAACTGCAAAAATTACCCGGAATGCCTAAAAAACGCAATGGTTGCGCCCATGTGCGCATACGCAGTAGGGATGACAAAGAAAATCAACTTCGTTGGATAGATACTGTCAGTATCAGAAGAGTACTACTGTCAGTAGTACTCTTCTGATTGGATAATTAACGGTTCTGTTATATCTTATATTCACATGTGTTTATGGTAAGAGCTCGCTGACGCTCGCTACAATCGTTTTTTTCATTTGCTGTGAAAAAACTGAAGGAAAAATTTGTTCTTAGTTGTGATCATGCTACCTGCTTCTTTTCTCTTGCCGCGACGAAAGATGACGTGTCTCGTTATTACTTCATACGGCGCATGCTCATTTTTGCTTCGTAAATTAATAAGTTCCTGGTCTTCTAAGACATAAGTCGCACCCAAGTAAAACTTGACACGTCTTTACTCCGGTTATATTTCTTAGCTGTATCCGCATACGCATAACATTTAGCGTTTCCACGACTATTTCTGGGCCACTACAAAATTCCATGCAAGACTATGCTTTTTACCAAAGGTATTTCGTTACATTTTCTATATCTCTGAACACGGACATTTCCCATGTTCGTAGCCTGCTTCATACTCGACACTGCCCCATGTGCGTTTATATGACACAAACGCAGTACTCCTTTTATATCTCTGTAGCGACACAGACCCTATCATTTTTGAGGCGTTAATTTCTCTGTTTGTCTTATAGCATTTGGTATATTTTCACCATGTTTAACACAAACTTCCATTTTTGTCTTTTGATTATGTATAACATATATCTTTTGTTTCTACACGTCAGGTTGCATTCTGTGGATATTTCACTTTTGGTTTTGTAGATTTATTTGCTTCACAACATATGTTTTGCTGTCGTTTTATATCATGTAGTAAGTAGCTGTTGTGAATGTATGAAAGTCAAACGAAAATTGTGGTGGACATGTCGCGGGGTCTTCGGGAACTATTCTGGGACGAGTCAGTTATATTGCCCCCTCGACGGTGTCAGGTTTTGGCTTTTTTCGTTTCTCTTCTGCATTTCTTACCAAATTTGGCAACAGTACAGATACGTCATCTTATTGGACGGACTTTCTTAGAGAGTTGTTAGGTAAGAGTGATTTCGTTGGATCTTGTATTGGATCGTGGAGCCCTGTAGCAAACACTTTCGTCCCGTTTAGGAATGTCCTAGGTACTCGATAAAAGGCAGCGCACTACGAAGTGTCTTTACTTGCACAACAGTCAACAACAGTACAAGACCGATCTGTCCGGGATATCTAAAGCCGTTTTCTATTGGCCGTTGCTGTAACTTGATATAGTTTTGAGCGTTTTAAAAGTTTTGAATGAATATATCTCTTAGAGAGCGTAGCGAACTGTTTCTCCTGAGATGATATGTAAATTCAATTCCATTTTGTTTCAGGTATTCAGTGGACAAAGGAATGAATTGTGCGGTGCAAATGGCTATGGTTGAATAGTGTAAGTGTTGAATCTAAAGTCTTGTTGCCATGGCCAGTTTTGAACAGCCTGCTCTGCAAGACAACAGTAGCGCATTTCGCTGAGACAGTTCATTTACCAATGCCACTGTATCAGTGTTCACAATGGGCATCACAAATAGTATCTATGGCTATCTATCATCTTTGCGTGGTAATAGGCTTTTAGCCTTTGAGCAAGTTTCTTAATCAGCAACTCGATGCTACTTTTGGCTCAGCGTCAGATGAGATTAGAAACCTAAACAGGAAAAGAAGATTTGCTTCAAGGCAAATTTGTCTCTGTGCCTTCAAAAGCTGTAAATATTAAAGGCCACAACTTTTGTTCATTCTTTATTAGATATATGCTTATAGCAATAATAAAAGTGCCATACATTAACTTTGTCAAGTACAGTTTTGAGCAAATACAATTGTTTATTTCAAGCATACTATCCTTAAAATAATTAATTGTTTGTAGAGCTAGTCAGGCCAGTGAGTTGCCATCATGACAAATTAACCATTTAACCTGATTTGTGACATACGCATTTCTCCACACATGACAGTGAAGTGACCTTTTTGAACGTGGTTTACCTTCCGTAGTTCGACCTTCCTCCCCAACCCACTCCCTTTCAAAGATCAAATATATAGCAAATCAGTCATACAAGACCAATTTCAAAGCATTTGGTACCTCACATTCCTTTATGCTCATGGCTAGATAAAAACTTCCAAGTCCAAATGACCTTCACCTTTGATCTTTAGAGGTCACATGTAAATTACAAAAATGTGCAGTTATGCAATACCTACAATTTGAGCCCAAAGTGACAGAAATTGGATGAAAATTGACTAAGTTATAGCTAGATAAAACGTTCAAAGGCCCAAATGACCTTGACTTTTTATATTTTTAGGGGTCACACGTAAATTACAAAAATGTACAGTGTTGCAATACCTGCAATTTGACCCCGACATAACTGAAATTGATGAAAGTTGACCAAGTTATGGCCAGATGAAAATTTCAAAGGCCCAAATGACCCTGACCTTTACAGCTCACATGTAAATTACAAAATGTACAGTGTTACAATATCTACACTTTAACCCATTATATATGTTACGATGCCCACCTTCTGAATATTCTAGAATCGTAGCAGAACTCAACAAAGAATAACAAAGATCATAAAACTTTAAAAAGAACAATATATTAACAATAAAAATCAGTACAAAGTAGGTAAATGAAATTATACACTTAGCTAGGTTGGTATTCAACACTAAAACAGTCTGTAGGTAAATCCTACTCCCTGGTGAGAGATTATCCATAGGTATTGTGTCACAGTTCCAAGTCCTATGGCGGGTGCCAAATTGTCTGGTACATATCCCACAGAGGTATGGTTTAGTTCTAAAGTGGTCCTCAAAGGCGCGGTGCTGATCCGAATCCCACAGAGGTGTAGTTTGGTTCCAATGTGGTACAATTAACACCGGATATACCAGTCGATTCAAAGACACTGTCCGCACGCCACAGGTGCAATGTTTTAAATGAGTATCTCCTTGGCAATAACAATGGCTCACAGTCCCACTGGCTTGAAGTCACACAGCTTCTGTCAGATCTCAGAATTCTCCTGTCTCCCGTCAGGAAATGATATGCTTTATATATCAAGGCTGAGAATTCTCACCGGTATTCTAGAGTTTTCCAATTAGTCACACATCCATAATCACCTGTGTGGACCACATATGAATGTAGGTCACCATTCTAGCTTATTCCAATCGTTTACAAAAAACCATTAGAGTCACACCAACAAAGCAGGCCAACTCAGTGACCGCACTCACTTAATGAGTACAGTGACCTCTCCAAATCATAACAAACATCACATCCATAACAACATACCAAATTAGATGAAAATCGACCAAGTTATGGCTAGATGAAAATTTCAAAGGGCCAAATAACCTTGACGTTTGACTTTTAGAAGGCACATATAAATTACAAGTATGTGATGTTGCAATACCTACAATTTGAATTCAACATAATTAAAATTGGATGAAATTGAGCAAGTTATGGCTAGATGAATCTTTCAAAGCTCCAAATGACCATGATCTTTGACCTTTAGCGGTCACATGTTAATTGCAAAAATATGTAGTGTTGCAATACCTACAAGTTAAGTCGAACATGATTATAATTGGATGAACTTTTACCAAGTTATTGCTAGATGAAATTTTCAAAGGTCCAAATGACCTTGACCTTTGACCTTTAGAGGTCACATATATATTACAAAAATGTGCAGTGTCACAATATCTACAATTTCAGCAAAACATGATCAAAACCGGATGAAACTTTACAAGGTTATGGCGAAATGAAAAATTCAAATGGAAAAATGACATTGACCCTTGACCTTGAAAGATCACGTGTAAAATACAAAAATGCACAGTGTTACAATATCTACAATTTAAACCCAACATGAACCAAAAATAAGATCAAAATTGAGCAAGTTATGGCTAGATGAAAGTTTCAAAGAACCAAATAACCTTGACCTTGGTCTTTAAAAGGTACATGTAAATTACAAAAATACGCAGCGTTGCAATGCCTACAAGTTGAGTCCAACATGATTTTAATTGGACGAACATTTACTAAGTGATAGCTAAATGAAGCGTACAAGGGTCCAAATAACCTTGACCATTGACCTTTAGATGTCACATGTATCAAAAATATGCAGTGTCACAATATCTGCAATTTAAGCCCAACATGAACCAAGTCAAGTGAAAATTGAGTTATGGCTAGATGAAAGTTCCAAATAGCATTGACCTTTGACTTTAAAAGTACATGTTAATTACAAAAATATGCAGTGTTGCAATTCCTACAAGTTGAGTCCAACATGATTATAATTGGATGAACATTTACCAAGTTATTGCTGACTGAAACTTTCAAAGTTCTAAATAACCTTGACCTTCGACCTTTATGTGTCACTTGTATGAAAAATGGGCAGTGTCACAATATCTACAATTTTAGCCCAACATTGTCAAAACCGGATGAAAGTTGACCGAGTTATAGCTAGAAGGAAATTTCAAATGGCTAAATGACCTTGACCTTTGCCCTTTAGAGGTCACATGTAAATTACAAAAAGTGTGTAGTGTTAAACACCTATGAATAGAAGAAAGATTGGCACCTGTATCTAAAGTAGTTTTGAAGATATTCAAGATATAAATTTTCAAATGGGCCTAATTTGCATAATTTAAAAACCGTCATGCCTCTTTACGAAAACGCTAGACTTCATGTATGCAGGTATAATCATGCCAAGTTTGGAGTTTCTACGTACATTAGTTTTCATATGAAATGTCGGATATATTTGCCTGGAAAGAAAGAAAGTGTTTGCATACAGACAAGAAAGAAAGAAAGAAGGAAGGAAGGAAGGAAGGAGGGAAGGATGGGAGGAAGGAGGGAAGGAAAGAAAGAAAGAAAGAAAGAAAGAAAGAAAGAAAGAAAGAAAGAAAGAAAGAAAGAAAGAAATGATTATCATCCATGCGCCATTTTCAAACTTTCGCCATACATGCACTACATCCACCCTCTTTGCATACGCCTTTTCTTCAATTTTACAGTAACTGTTCCTTCTTCCAATCCACAGCCGCGGATTTGTGACCGACAATAGAAAACCTATTACTCACCTCTCCTTCGCCTTCCAGACGTGATCTGGGCAATGTAACATACTCGACACAATGTCAAGATCGAGACGATCACACGTGCTGCTAACTGTAAGGTATACACAAGCATGGTGTGTGAGAACAAAAGGATGCAGGTCGTGCTATCACGTGACGAGCTGACGTGAATATTATTAATATGCGCAAATAGCTTTGCGCCTTCGTAGTTTGTTTTCGTTTGAAAAGGCTTGGTCAAATTCGAAGTTCATAATAAGTGAAAAAGAAAAGAATTTATGATAATGATGCATATCTACGCTGTACTCGAAACACATTGCTCATTTTTTTGTGAGAAACATCATTTATGTTCTGATATCTTGTGCGAACCGACTTTTTTACGGTTAGCCTCGTTCTGAAACACAAACCAATTGCTATATGAAGAGCGCTCAGAGAGGCCCTGTAAGGTAAAACGAAAATTAAAACAAGACAACATTCATGAGGTACATGTGAACATTTACCATTTTTGCTTTTGAAACCATTGACCATCAGGCACTTTAAGATAACAATCCATGAAATAACCGAGAGAACCAACCTCAAAACATCAGAGATGCCAACTGTCGCTCATCATCAGGGACATTCCCTTAAATTAGGTGAAAATTCGACCAATTAATGGTGTGTGTCCATCATCTGAATTGTGTATTTGTTGCTATATGCTTTGTTAATTAATTTGTTTCCCTGATGGTCTTGACTATTTGTCCCGCTCTACTTTGGAGAAAAAGTGGTAAGTTCCCCCATTTAGCCGCCCTTCCCCCCCGACACACACACACACACACACACACACACACAAACACACACACACACAGATTAGAGCTCGAGCTACCCCAGCAGCGGCCAGCTGCGGAAAGTATTTACTAAAATTCCTGCTTGCTATGTGACAGGAATGAAAAACACGCAAAATATATTTAAAGGCGTATTTCCTTCTGATCAAATTCCTATGTCGAAGCCAAAATTTAAACCCATATGTTATGTGGCTAATACCGACCCAGCGCCCTTTGCAGGTAGCCATTTGGTCGCCTTGTACTTGACCCCCGAAAGCGAAAATGCATACTTTAAGAGTTATGGTCTTCCCCCTCTCCCTCCAGGTTCTTAAAACTGTTCAGCTTCAATTATCGCTACAACGCAATCCAATTGCAAAGTTTGAAATCGACAGTCCATGAACAATATTGTGCATTTTAAGTCTAGAGAAAAAGGTCAGACGAAAGTTTATAATCAAGTTTCAACTATTTTTCCTGATCTTCGAGGCGAGAACGATTTGATAGTAAACCAAATTTATGGAAGACGAATATAACGTGGATTTAGGTGTCCTCCACCCTGATTTTATTTACAGCCACGTAGCATCGACATTGCACAGATTCCACCTTCGTATTAATCTTGCAGGGCTTCTCCGCCATTAACAATGGACGAAAAGGAAGATATAATAGTATTTGCTTAGTAGCGGTAAAAGGAGGAGGAGGAGGAGGAGGAGGAGGAGGAGGAGGAGGAGGAGGAGGAGGAGGAGGAATGCCCGCCAACGCCGCCTGGACCGAACAGCATGATCAACCTTATAAACAAAATTCATGAACTCGTATACAATTTAAAGAAAAAAAAACATAAGGACGCCTGGATGCCAAAGCGTGGTAGTTCTTGCGCTGCAGGTTTCGATCTGTATTCCTTGTCTGAAGTTTAGTTAAACCCTTACAATATAGTTAAGGTTCAAACTACTATAGCAGTTATCAAAATTCCCAAAAATTGTTCTGGCTACATTACGGCGCATTCTGGTTTGAGTATTGTCTGTGGACCTCACGTGTTATCCGGCATTATCGACCCTGATTATCGAAGAGCAATCTGTGAGGTACTGCCCAATCTGGGGAAACAGCAAACCTATTTTCCCCCTCACAGCAGGGTGGTGCAAATCATATTCGAAAAAAACATGATGCCAACAGCTCTGTTAGAAACCGGACATTCGGACACCGGTTGAGCTAGTACCAGGGGAAGTGCTGCGTTTGGTCAAGGTAGTAGTCTGTTCTGAAACGTCGCGAGAAACACTTTCAATATCAAAATCCAGACTGGAGACCTGGGGACTTGACTGTTATTTAACGACAACGTTGATACTATCTTTACAAGCAAAACTGTCATATGGTTCTGCCTGGTTATTTTATCCTATTTACAACTTAACAACCATTTTAATAACTTAACATTTTCATTGTTAATTATGGTTCAGTTAAATTGCCTCATTGTTTTGCTATCATGGATACGGTAAAACCTGTTCGTCGTCTTTCTGCAGGTGCAGGAAGGTTGGGCTGCACTTAAATGTAATAGGAGCCTAACGAAATCTTAGGTCTCACTTTTGTCACCTTATCGTGATGATCGCGCGCATGACTGAATTCATAGTTACGCTGGTCTGCTGTTACTGAGTAGAACACGCTTTCGTGACTACAACGGAGGCTTAACTGTGAAACTGTGCAACGTAACCTCACACATCCATGGATATTTGTCAAGATTTCTAAATTTGAGCGTGTCAGCGCTACAGCCTGGTACCTTCCAACTGTACACAGGCATATTTCAGCCACGGTACAGCTTTAACTTGATCAAAATCACTCTTTCAAACTACCCAACTTTCCTTACGTCTATATAGTTTAATATTGCTGTCGATGACCAGCCGAATCTAGGAGCAATTATGGTAATTTAGTCAATCAATATATATGCATGTATACTGAATTTTGGTTAACTTAAAGCTATACATCATGAGACAGACAACATAGAGAGTGTTTTTCTTATATAATTCAACAAGCAGTTCACATTGACTTTAAAAAGAAGAGAGAATACAGTACAGCGAGCAATGTGCAGTATATGGGTGATCAAGTTAGGATGAACGCCCCGAGCTAAGGAATGTATTGTATTATCGAAAAGTTTCTTTCTAGGTGAGGCATCTTTAGGACAAAAAACAAAAAGATGAGTTTTCAGTCGAGAAAGAACAGGAGCAAAAAGGACTTGGAATTACATTTACTTTATAAAGGTCAAATTGAAGTCTAGAGAAAACTAGCCATAGCTGGGTTAGGCAGATATTAGAAAAACGGTGCCCGTGGGAAAGAAGTCAGGGACATCGTCCACCGCCAGCAAGATTGTCTTGAGTTTTGATTTAAAGATTTGGAGCGAGATACAATCTACTAATATCAGTGGTTATATCAAAGTTTGATAGTATCAGGAAGAAAAGAGCTGTCAAAATGAAGGGTCCTGCACTGGATGGTGCGAATGGGTCTAGAATGGCATGTAGCTCGACCAAAGTTGAGAGATGATAGGAGATTGGATAGACAAGAAAGAGTAAAATCATGGGTCATTTTAAAGTATTCACGATGGTTAGCAGGGATAGGCCATCCGAGTGCTCTTAACAGTTTGATATGAGAAGTGTGCTTTTAGGCACACAGTGCATATTTTTGCTGCCTCATATTGAATAGATTTAAGTGAATATGACAGTCTTTGACCACAGTTGTCGAAGAGAACACAGCCATATTTTGTAATTGGTCTAACCATAGAGAAATGAAGCCTGGGGAGAGTTTTTGGGGGAAGTTTGAATTTAAACCTGCAAAGAAGAGCAATACGCTGCATGGCTTTATAAACAATGCAAGTTATGTGATTATGCCAAGATACATTACTGCTGAGAATTATGCTTAAATGGGTGTGAGAGGTGCCCTCAGGTACAGCTGACTGACTATGATTAACAGGAAGATGGTGCGGTTTAATGATTCTGGCAGTGAAGACAACAGGTAGGAAAGCGTAAGATCGTGGTTCATATTGTAGAATCGTCCGTCTTGAACCCAGAACTTTAGGAATTTACACAGTATAGATGTAGGGTGATGGTTACTTTTAATCTGTTTGTTGGCCTTCTTAAACAAGGGGCATGTATTTGCTTTCTTCCAAGACTCAGCAACACAGGAGAGGCACAGAGAGAGATTGAAGATTTTTGTTAGATTTCGATGTTAACAAATTGAATCAGCCGTATATTTGAGTAAAATAATTCCCATATTATCTGGATCAGACGCAGATGAAAAGCCTGCGGGCGCAGAGGATTGTCCTTACATTTTCTTCATCAAAGCTGATGTAATTTAAGCGTGTCTCTGTTCGAATAAGTAAATAGGGGTAGGGATGGTGCGTCAATATTGGGAGCAGTGCTTACCTGTCTTGTAAAGTATTTATTGCTTTTAGTAAAAATTTCGCGTTTTTCTGGTGCAGACAGAGGACACAATTCTATCATCCTCGATGAGTGGAAGAATGTCTTCGTGAACTTTGCATCCCAGAACAGACTTCGAGATACTCCAATACTGCTTAAGATTAAGTTTTTCAGATTGGGCTAGAAGTTTAATTCCATCGACTTTACCGACACTTTTTATATTATGAACATTTGAGTGACAAAATTTGAACGGAGAAGATGTATCAGGACCAGAATTCGGGTGGACATTAACAGACAGAGTGAACACATAAGCTAGAAATGAAAGGATGCATTGAAAAAAGAAGAATCATTTAAAGAGGTTGTGTGCAAGCAAGAGTACTATAAGGCAAAAGGAGGTAGTTTTTTAATTGCAAACAGTGTAATCCGATTAAAGGGAGACTTTAAAAAGTGAGATTTGCGTGAAAAAGACCAATAGTTATTATATACTGAGGAACACTAATATCCATCGATAGTAAGGAGAAAAATGAAAGATCGACATGTAAGTATATGGATTCTTATGTGAAGGTAGTATATAAGATGTAGCAATACCGTTAGGATAAAATATTTCAAATCCATGAAAATGAAGTCCGGAGGTAAAAAACTAGTGTCACTGATTTTGGGGATTGTATGTTAACAGGTAATGCGCATTGACCAGTCAGCGAAAATAGCTGATTTGCTGAAAAATACCAAATGATGTAACATAGTAACATAACATCGAACAATATATCCTAGAACAATGGTTGTATTTGTAAGAATACATGAACATTTCATGGTAGCCGGATAGTAAACTAATACAGAACACGAAACTGACAACGGACGGTAAGAAAATTACTTGCATAGGTAAATTTGTATAAAAAAAAAGTGGTAATAAACCTGGGACATATCAAAAGCCAAAGATATGTTGTAAGGTAGATATGTTGTTCTACGCTGGTATTCAAGGCATGTATTTAGTTCCCTGCTTATTTGATATTCATAATGGTGTCGATACGAAATAATCAAAGACACATGCCGCATAAAAAGTACAGTTTACGCTATTATTCATAAGTTAGTTATTATGATAATCATACAAACGGGCCCCAGTGTGCCATTGATTGTTACAGTTTTCCCGTACACTATAGAAACTGCCAACAGTACTAGGAAGTTATATATTTCTGAGGCAAGCATGCATGATTTATGCAAGTGGGGTGGCAAGTGTCAAAGCATTGTAAGCATCCCCGTAGCAACTGGAAATCTTTGTTGACATTAATCTTTTTTCAAAGATAAAGTCACATATTGACAAGTGGATGATACATACACAACAAAAAGGCAAGCAATAAAACAAAAACACTGTGACACACACAGAGCAAAGCTCAGGTGCACCACATTTGATGAAAAAAAGACTGCCTATTTACACCATTAAGATTTAATCAGAATCCCATATGCTGTCTCCTTGATTCAAAAATATTATTCACAAAATTTGGTATTGGCCAACACGTGTTTTCATCTTCCATTTTCATTTAATATGCTAATTTATTATGATCGATCAATGATTAAAACAGTCCTCCTTCAGGTTCGAGTTTCTCAAACAAGTCCTGTCTCAAGCTTTCGTAATTTATGCAATACAAAACATGTTTTTCATCTTCAATTTCTCCAGTTTTACATAAAGAGCAGGTTCTTTTCATACATCGAAATTGAAATATTCAAAATACTGTTACCTTCATCATTGAGTAGTAGTTTATACGCCAGGGCTTGTCACCATATTGAGTCGAGTGCATTTTTGAAATCTACAAAGCAGACATGAAAGTAACTCTTACAGTTGTGGTTTATGTCCTTACCAATAAGAAGTTTCAGCTTGAGAATATGATCAGATGTTCTGCTTTTTTCTTGAAGCCAATTTGATTAGGCGGTGGTATGTCATTTGATTCGAAAAACTCTTATAATCTGGAATTGAGTATTGAGCAGAATAGCTAACAAAAGTGGCTTGAGAGAGCAATGGCTCTATTATTCTGTGGCTTGTATGCCATACCTTTTTATGGACTGGAGTATAGATATATTCCTGCCATGATGCGGAGAATGGCACAGTATTAAGAATTTCGTTGAGGACCCGTTGGAACAGGGGAGATAAAATTTCTTACCGCGTGTTGCTGACCCTGTTTTGAGGTGCAGGTTCCCCACTCCCTGGGCCCTAACCATTTCAACGTTCACCACGGGAACTTTGATCGGCATTGTGTATCACCTAGGCTGTTACGATAAGCTTCGACAGGTGGCGAACGGGACATCTCTGCTTGAGGTTTTACACGCGGCAGTGTTGTCATGAACCGTAAACAGATAGGTGGTTGATTTTACTCATTGTAAAATGTTTGGTTAAATATAATTATAAATTGTCGAGAATTTTTATTCATTTGTTCAGTCTTAGAATTCCTCATTTCTGGGCTTATCACGCATTTTGCAAGTTGCTGCAAAAATGTGTTGATTTTGATTGTGTTATAAAACTTTCCCGTTGTTCTGCTGTCAGGGATATGGTAAAACCTGCTCTTCGGGTTCCGGCAGGTACAAGGCTGTTGAGCTGCACTTAATTCTGTTGAGTCTTGATCCCTTCGAGATAGCAGAACAACGGGTTTGTGTTGTTCAAATGTGAATGATAAGGTATTGGTAAATGCGATACGGTTTTACTCTGTTGTTCATATGTCAGTTGTAGTTAATCATAAGCAGGGGCCCTAGTGTGTCATTGATTGCTACATTTTGCCCGTACGCTATGAAAACTATCAACAACATTAGCAAATTATATATTTCCAAGGCACGCATACATAATTTATGCAAGGTGAGTGGCTACTTCCAAAGCATTTCCAGCAATTCAACGCGTGTTGCTGATCGTGTTTTTGAGATGCATGTTCCCCCCACTCCCTGGGGCTTTACCCATCAAAACAATCACCACGGGAACCTTGATCTTCGTTATATATCATCTAGGCTATTAGGTCGAGCCTCGACAAGTGCCGGATGGGATACCTTTGCTTCATGTGTTACACGCGGCAGTGCTATTATCAGTGGATAGGTGATTTGGTTTAAACATATTTTATGAGGAAACCACAATTGGCCGACCGGCTCACCAGCCTATATAAGGGCCTCCCTTACATTTATAACAAGACAACAATGAATTTGTGAGCACCAACACACAAACAGGTCACGCACAGGACCAGGAAGAGCAAAAAGGGGAAAGGGATTGGTGTGTGCGCACAAGTACAAATAGAAATAGTTGTATAAGATTACCGAATTTAAATCACGTTTAATATATACCAGATGATTTAATATACTTATCGATGGCCTTAAAAATTTTCTCATTTGACTTTTTGGAATTCCTCTTTCTTCTATTTGGAACAATAAAGTTTTCAAGTTAAAACTACCGAGAGTTATCATCTTACTTTGTAGTTTATTCCAGAGTATCACATACTTGTTGCATTCAAAGAAAAAGTGATAGCTTCCCGATTGGCTTCACATGAGCATGATGTAGACTCTACAACGCCAATTTTCACAGGTCATTGTTCAGCTGGATACAGCCCATTATCATTCTAGAATGGATTATGGCAATTTTCCTTAATCCACAATAACACAATTCCTTACGTTTTGGACTGTTTCTGTTAAGCTTCCGTTTGAAATCGTCAATATGCTCAGTGATCCTAACTGATCGGGGTAGTAATCCGCGAATGGTTGATGGGTAAAAGGTTTTATAAAATGTGGTCTTCTTGGCCTGACGGATTCTTTGCTTTGTCCGTGCTGAAAATGTTCCCAGTAGTAATCTGGAAAGATATGGTCGAACTATTTCATTAACATTTAAACAGAAGTACCAGTTTTTGTTTCCTTCTACGCTCAGCTAATTTTTCCAAGCCAGTCTCTGAGCAAATATATTGATGACTACGGTGAGTAAAAGCCCCTGTCACCACCCGGACTGCAGCCTGCTGAACATAATAAAGTCTATCCCTGTTAGACTTTGCACATCCATCCCCGAACACACTGGTACACTCTAAGCAAGTATGTGCAAAAGCAAACTAAAGAAAATAAGATTTTTTTCTGTTGAACTTGTACTGTAGACGTTTAAGGACACCAACAAGTTTTTTTTAGATTTTGCAATAATGTGCTTAAGATAAACTGACCATAAAAGGTTACCAGAAAGCCAAAGATCAAGGTATTTGCACACCTCTAGATTTTCAAGATTATTGTTGTTTAAGGTCAAGTCGGATGATCTACAGGGATGTTTTTCTACTTAATATGAAGGATTTGGTTTTTCTTCAGGATTAAAAATGACGAGCAATTGATCTAACCATTGGGACAATGCTTCCAGATCATGGTTTAGAATCTCGGACACTTCGGTTGGATTCTTAACTGTAACTTAGAATGTCATGTCATAGGCAAAGAGACATATTTCTGACCTAACAATATCCACAATGCTGTTAACGTACACAAGAAACAGTAATGACCCCAAGACTGAACCTTGCAGGCCCCCTGCTTTAATTCTTCCCTAAGGCGATGCATGACCCTGTATGACTACTCCTTGGTTTCTTGCATAAAGATGATCCTCCAACCAAGAAAAAAGTGGACCTCGGATGCCTGCATTTTTTAGTTTGTGTATTAACCCTGGATGATTCACCATAACAAAAGCCGTGTTGATGTCATAGAATACCACTCGCTTTTCCTTCTGGAGATCAATCGCTTTTTAAAATTCACGATAAAGATATATATAAGCTGATTGACCACTCCATTACTAGGCTAAAATTCCAGATTGATTTTCCAATAGCAAATAGTTATCGTGTAGAAAATTGAAGATGTGCTTAAACAGCACACGTTAAAAAACTTTACCTGCATAATTTGATAGAGAAATAGGTCTCTATTTGTCACAAAATTTTGCCCGCACCACCTTTATGAATTGGTGTTACATGTGCTTTCTTCCATTCAGTTGAAAACTTACAGTTACAAAGATAAATGTTCAATAATTTAGTGAGAGAAGAGGTAATAATTGGAACTGCCTCCCTGAACAACAGGGAGCTAATACCATCCAGTCCATATGTCTTATCAATATCAAAGGATTTTAAAATGTCTTAGACACTGTCTTCGTCTAAAACAATGACTTACAGTAAATTTAGGGGGTCGTGAATCTCGCCATGTAAAGTGATTGTGTATCAAAGGATTTTAAAATGTCTTAGACACTGTCTTCGTCTAAAACAATGACTTACAGTAAATTTAGGGAGTCGTGAATCTCGCCATGTAAAGTGATTGTGGAAGAGGCAACATCAGAGTGATTTAGAAAATATTCATTGAAGGCTTCATCTGTAGATTTACTATCAAATAGGTGTAAATTGTTTGATAATAAAGAAGGCATTGATTTGTCATAATTGAAGGGGTTACAGCAAGAATTTCCAAGCAACTTCCAAGGCAGATGCTAGAAAGTACCAATTTGCACACAATCTCATATTGCTTTGGTACTTTGTTGCACTTGGGTTCAAAGTCACTTAGTACACTTTTGTTCCCACCCCTTCAATTACCACACATGAAGTACTTCGTCATTTTCCACACTTTTTTAACTTTTAAGCTGTCCATCATTCAGAAGGTTACATTATTTGTTATGGTAATCGGCTTGAGCATTCCTCAAATCACTTATGTATTCATTCCATAGCTCACAAACTTAATTCCAAATGTGAGGGTTTTTATTTGAGGCCTTTGCCTTCGCATGGAACCCCTACACTTAACATTTTGGAGACTGCAATGTTGATATGTATCAGGTAGAATAATTGTGTTTTATCCAGACACTTTTTTTTCAGTATACATTGTTGGGCAACATTAAAAAATTCAGTAGTCCAGGCAAGACAGGCCACATCGATGTAAGGAGAATCAAAGCAGGCATCCCATTTAATCGCGTTTGATTTTTCTCTAAAATAGTCAAATTAGGCTTCTGAGTACTGCCATATAAACCTTTTACATGACCTGTCCATTTTACCTCGGAAATGTAAGTTTGCTGACATGGCACTATGGTCATTTTGTGCAACTGCAGGCAATACAGGAACACCACGCACAGGTTGGGGTATGTTACTTACTATTTGGTCAAGACAAGTTAAGGTATGTTCGATATTCTTGTGAGTTTGTTAATGGGAATAGTAAAGTTATTGTGAAGACTAAAGTTAGTCAAATGCTTTCTATAATATGTTTTGGGATCTACATTCAAGTCGCCCATAATTATAATTTTTCCTGAACCAGAGCTACTAGTCTGATCTACATTTAGCTGTAGGTCATCCCAAAAAGACACTCCAACATTTGGACGCCTACAGACAACTGCTAGTAAATAACTATTATTGTGAAGCCTTACTTCCACCCACAGAATTTCAACAGCTTTATTCTCCAAATCATTATGTCTTTTCACAACTGAATCCTGAGATATGCAGAGTACTGCCCCACCACCGCAATCTCTAACGTAATTGTGGCATATAAGTGGGTGAAACCCGGTATATTGAGATAGATACTATCTTTATACAGCAAAAGAAAGTTTTCAGAGAGGGCTATTGAATCATATGACTGAGCCAATAAAATATAATTCACAAAAATTTGTCATGAGTGAGACTCAGAATGTTCACATGACAAATACTCAAGTCTCCTGATGCTCGATTTCTGTGGAACTGTGGGTGGGTTGGTGGGGCAAATTCCAGTATGCACGCGCCACTGTTCCTCCTTCCTCCTTGGGTGCCATTTCTGGCTTGCTGTACAAGTTAGCAGCTCTGTTGACTTTCATCTGGAGATGCGGTTTTATGCTGTGTTCACTACCTCTACTGCAGAATTTGCTTTCTGAGCTCTCTTGGTCTCTTTTGCCATAGATACAGCTTATATTTGATCTGCTGATCCTCTGAGAAGAATGGGAGTAGGTCTCATCTTGGATCAATACCGCTTTTTTCCAAGATGGCATCTGGCAGTTTGAGTCACAGACAGAGGGAGGACAGTGGCATACAAGCAATCATTGCTTGGCAGTGTGCTGTGTGTGTCAAGACAGAGACCGCTTCACCTTCACACTTGTTGGGTAGAAGGCAGAAGGTGGACTCATGGAACAATTTCATGGCAGCCTGTTTGATCAAGAACACTGTTATGGTTGTCACTTGCAGCTTGGCTGCATGTGTTCTCCAGAGAATTCATGCAGGTTTTATGCTAGGTGGGAACAGGACAAGTATCTGTGGTATGAGCAGTTTCTGAGGAAGTACAGAAGACCAAGCATAGGCATGCTGCCAGACACCAAGCCATCAAGTCTGATGCTGTTGAGTCTTCCACCCTAGCAAAGCCACGAGAAAAACGGAAGCCAGCCCATGAGGCTTGCCTGGAGGCTCAGGTGGTTGCTGCTTCTTCCCCTGACCCCATTCCATGGGGGAGTAGGAGTAAGAGGCCGCACAGTTGCAAGGGTCCCAAGCCCTCAGCCTTACCTCAGGTGAGTGAAGCTGGAGGTTCCTTGGCCACTGACCTGAGACTCTTGGCAGTCTTTGGGATGATGGACAAGAACCAAAAGGATCTGAGCAATGTCCAACCCTTCTATACTGGCAATTTTGGATCCTGTTCTGAAGAGGCAGGCAAAGAGAGACCTCTCATTCCAAGTGCTTCGAACCCAAGGCAGCCCCATGGAAGCCATCATGGATGACTCCCAAATCTCTCCTGTTTTAGACCTTGGGTTGAATGTTCAGGAATCCAGGAATTGGATCCCTGCCTCATTCTCCAAAGTCCTGTATCGGGGACCTCAGGTCAAATGTCCAGGTATCTTGGAGCACAAGAGATGCTATGTAAGGCTGTGGTAGTGTCTAGCTGTTGTGAACCTCCTATGGAGGTAGCCCCCACAGTGACCCAAGTGCCAACTCTGGCACCTCCAACCCCTGTGCCAGCACTGCTGGCTGCCCTTTTTTGAACCAGGTACCCTGCCTCCCTCTTTGGATAGGCATGCAGAACATGAGCTCCATGAAGAGCAGCAGTTGTGGATGGAGACTTTGTCTTAATCCGCCCCCACTAATACTGCTGCCATGTCAGCTGTTTAGGTTGAGCAGCTTGCTGTTCCAGATCTAAGCCACCTCTTTATTTGCCCTTAGGTTCTGGAGTTCTGACAACTCCAGCAGGCACCCTCTGGTTAGCCTACCCTCGAGTTGTCATCTGTGGTTGCTCCTGCCCCAAGTCCTACTCTCTTCCCCTTCATGGGAGGAGCAGGTGCAGGCTGAAGGAGTGGTACTAATGACTTCTGCAGAACGTGTCATTCCCCCAATGCAAGGCATGGTGACGGACTTGCTTCTGTCACAAGTGGCCTCCCCATCTGCCTCAGAGGAGCAGCTGCTGGATGAGGCTTTGCTTGCCACGACTCCAATGCCTGGTGCCAAGTCTTAAGACATGGAGACAGACTAGAAGGAGCTGTAGCTTTTAGATTTGTTCGTTAGGAGACCCAGGTTAGCACAGCCAGCTCCCATGCCAATGTCGCTCTACTCTGCAGAGATTTATAGCATTCATTGTGCTGGCAGAACCTGCTTCCACCCCAATAGACACTACTCCAGCACCAACTTAGAGCTTTGAGCAGGTAAAGTTCTCATTTGCACACTGTAGTGGGCAACCAAGCTCTGGTTGCCCAGCACAAGAGGCAAACTTGTAAGTTGGTCCATGGCAGCTGAAGATGGGTTGGTACCTGGACCTTCTGGAATTAAGTGCTAAGCCACCGCCATGTCTACTGGCATGGCCCTCACTTCTGGTGCCACCATGGATGAGTGTGTTCCACAAAATTTTTATCAACCTCCACACTTGGCAGTTGTTGCACAGCACATCTGCGACAGAGGTTTCTTGAAATCTGTCACAGATAGAATTGCCAGAGGGGGGATTTGAAACTCTTCTCTAGCAGTATACTTGGCTCAATGGAGGGTGTTTTCTGACAAGTGTGCCGGTCGGAGAATCAATCCATGGTCTCCATATATCACAGACATCGAGGTCTTACTGCTATACCAGTAGAAGGTCCTCGGCAAGAGCTCAAGACCTGTGGGGGGTTTTGGTCTGCCATCTCCTCAGCCCTGGCAAACGTCATCAACATTCACATAGGGAGTGATCCTTACCTGTCAGTGCTTGAAGCCTCCTTCTACACAGACAGACAGGCTGATAGGCAGGTCCTGCCACAGTGGGACCTCCTGCTGGTCTTTGTCATGCTGAAGAGGTGGCCTTTTGAGTGCTTCAAGGGCTCCTGCAAGGTAGACCTCAAGTACTGGGTGTGAAAAATTTGTATTCTGTTAACACTTGCTTCTGGTTTTAGCAGAAGTGAGATCCACACTCTGGGGTATGACTGAATCCAATGGTCACCTGACCACTCCCAGGTGACCCTGAGACCTCACTTGGGATTCCTTGGAAAGAGCCAAGTAGCTCAAGATCCCATCTATGGCCTTTATGAGTTTTTCTCTTTGTGCCATGAATGCAGCTCTACCTGCTGAGGAAAGAGCCTTGTGTCTGGTGAGAGCTCTGCATTGGTATCTCTCCTGCATGGACAATTCCACGAGTCAGAGGTCTGCCCTCATCATGCCCCCCTGGTAAGGGACAGATCTGCTTAAATACTTTTCTTTGTGCATTCAGCAGACCATCCTGAAGGCCTGTGAGAATGCTTTGGACAGGTCTTCAGCCCTAATGCAGACCTTGGCCAGAGCTCACAAGGTGCAAGCCTTCTATGCCTCATGATGGGGGCCCTGAGGAACCTTGCTGTTGTTGATATCTTTGGGGCTTGCTGCTGGTGATCATCTATGACTTTTGCCAAGCACTACCTTTACAACTTGATCATGCTGGAGAGGGATATTTACACCTTTGAGGGTGCAGAAGGCTCCTTTGCAAAGGTTCCTGATAGCTGTCTTTTCAATTTCCCTTGTCCCCTCAGGGCAGACACTGTGTTCCAGTTTTTATCATTTTAGAGTTCAGATTCGGATTTAGTCTATAGGTCAGCCTATCCTGGGTAGGCCTAGATCTTGTGTCGGACTTGTATCAGGACGATGTCCGTGGTGTCTGCTAGGCTGAGAGCAGGTGGATCAGTTGAATCAGACACTGTCTTAGAGAACCATATGCCTACCCCCCCCCCCCCCCCGACACCCGTCATGTTTTAATTTATCACTGGTCCTGTGAGACCTCCGGGACCTGGAGACTAGAAATAGACAGCAGCTCCATTATGGAAAACTGCTCCCCGGTTGGCAAGCATCCCCGCCTGTCCATAGTCAGTCCCATGCTGGTCAGTAAGGAGGGTTAAGGCAAGGATTCTGCTGTTAGCAGCCTCAGGTCCATGAACCTCTGAGAGTTTTCTCATCAGCCATAGTCTCCTTACTTGGACTGATAGTCCCCCCAGGCTGTCAGTCACAGTGGTTTTTGTGTCAGTATGCATGCTTCATTACTCCCTCCTACCAATCCGTTTGTATATCATCAATGGTGGTCGAGAGGTAATGTTATGTAACTAATGCATGAAAATTTAGTACTTTCAGTATTAGTGAGTATACTCACCTCTCGACCACCAGAGAGGCCCACCTGACCTCCTGGCTTCCTCTCCACACGTGACGTCCACTGACCAATCAGGAGTAGGAAAGAAGAACAGGCGCGCATGTGGACCGGAAGTCTCCCCCCACCCATCCCACAGGCGCCACTGGGACCGCCAAGTCTTTTTCAAAACAACTGAGTTCCAACTCAATTGTGTCCAACATTGTGATCTAGACACGGAAGTCTAGACAAAGGTGGTCGAGGGGTATATTCACTAATTCCGAAATTACTAAAAATTTCAAGTATTAAACAGTGTCATAACCATACCCAAACCTTATTCCTAATGAAACAAATCCAAGTCAAATCCGACCAATAGCCATGTTCCTTGATATGTTTAGCTGAATCACATAATTTATAGTCTGTCTCTACCCAAAAGAGTCCAAAACGTACATCCAAAGGTCCATAGGGCCACAAAAGCCATGTGTAGTTTTAACATGGCAAGAATGTAAATAATTTTTTTTTAAATTATAGGCCCATTTCAGTAAATTAGCTTGAACAGGTACATCATTCATGAGCATAAAGGACGGTACAATTCATGAAAAGGGACCAAAATTATATTAAAATTACTTCTTTTCTTTTTAAAGCAACAGAGTTACACATTTTGTATGAACTGAGTGACCATATTCAGGCCATGAATCGTCATTTACCACGGAATGTCGGCTATATCGTACTTCGAGTGCCCTCGCTTCCTATGATTTATCATCCGGGCACATTTAACACCGTCTTAACGGCGCTAAATGTAGAACCCGCCCGTCAATAACAAGCAACTTGCGCAAGGTCATACTTAGGTATTTAAATATTATCAGACGCTCTTTTAAATAACATGTTCAATTTATCTAAATGACTGCTTCGCCCAAGCCATTTTCATATTTCTTTTAGAACTGCTTGGACCTGATCACCCCAGAGTATTCTCTCTCTCTCTCTCTCTCTCTCTCTCTCTCTCTCTCTCTCTCTCTCTCTCTCTCTCTCTCTCTCTCTCTCTCTCTCTCTCTCTCTCTCTCTCTCTCTCTCTCTCTCTCTCTCTCTCTCTCTCTCTCTCTCTCTCTCTCTCTCTCTCTCTCTCTCTCTCTCCCCCCCCAGGTCATGAACCTGGTAACCACCCGAACCGATTTGCGTGCGCACGTGTGTTGGGGAATTTTATCCGAAATTATCATAGAAAGTGCTGTTCTTTCTGGTCTTTGCATTCAAACGGTACAACCAGTTCAATTCGTAACGAAGCGATCCCTAAACACAGTGCTTTCGACGGGCTGCGCATCACAATTAAATTCATGCCATACTGCTTTACTTTAGTTCATATTCCGTGCTTTAACTTAAAAATCTCTGACCATCCAACAAATGATTGCCCAGAGTGTTTTCCCATGTTCATATTCGGTTTATTTGATGAATCTATCAATGTCTGTTTATACTTTGGGATAAATTTCCAAAGTGACTGCCGCAGGAACAGGAACGTCGATCCTGCAACAGTATATCCTCATCTTGGCCATCGGAATCCTCGAGTTTTTGTCCTTTGAACAGACGTGATGGTTGAAAACAATCAAATATCACTGAAATATGATTGTTTTTAAGGATTCTTCTGCTATGTCATTGAAATAAATATATAATTGTGAATGGTGTATATCTGAGTTTTTGTTACCATATCAACTTTCATGACGGAGTGAGAAACTTTCCTTTAGGAAATCGCCGAAAACCGGGCGACATTGAGGTGGTTGGTAGCCACTGACACCTGTGTAATATCTGTTCCTCGCTTCGTAGCAAACAAGTCATACATATATGCGGTAGTTTGTAATGGTAACGATCGACTTGCCTTTTCTACCTTGTCAGGTTGATAGAAGGAAAAAATAAATTTCCGTTGTTTGACGTTGGGTCTTGTTTCCATGATCCAAAATACCGGTGGATGCAGAGTTGAGTATAGGTTCGCCACTATTTATTGGTTCACGTTACACACACACACACGCGCGCGCGCGCGCACACACACACACACACACACACACACACACACACACACGATGTTCCGGATAAGAAAGTAATTTTTAGAACATTTGATCCAAGGCAAATCTGTCTGTGTGCCTCCCAAAGTTGTCAATATTAAATGCTACAACTTCTGTCGTTTGGTTCTTCACATTCCATTAAGCTTATGGCTGGATGAAAATATCAAAGTCCAAAAGACCTTGACCTTTGACCTTTGGAGGTCACGTCCAAATTACAAAAATATACTCTGTCACAATACCTACAATTTTAACCCGATCATGAAACAAATCAGATGAAAATTGACAACGTGATAGCCAGATGACCCTTTTAAAGGGCCAACTGACCTTGACCTTTAGAGGTTGCAGGTTGATTAAAAAAATGTGCAGGGTTGCAATACCTACCATTTGAGTCCAACATGATTAGAATTTGATAATTGACCGTGTTTTGGGTAGATGAAAATTTCCAAGGACCAAATGACCTTGACCTTTGACCTTTTGAGGTCACATGTAGATTGCAAAAACGTGCAGTGTTACAATCGCTACAATTTGAGCTCAACATGATCAAAATTGGATCAAAATTTACCGAGTAATGGCTAGATGAAAATATCAAAGGTCCAAATGACCTTGACTTTTGACCTCTAGGCCTTTGACCTTGAGATGACCTCTGCCTAAAGTGAACTTTGACCTTTAAAATGACATTTTCACCTAAAATTGACGTTTGAATTTGACATGACTTTTGACTTTCACATTTGAGATGACCTTTGCCTGCTATGATCGAATTCCTGTACACTCAAAACCACATCTGCTATAGTATGTAAGTTATTGAAGATTTAAAGCTTTTATTAGCCCTCATTTGCATAATTTTGCAAATGATGACCTCTCATTATAAAAAGGCAAGACTTTATCTATAGAACTATTATTGTGCCAAGTTTGGAGTTTTTATCTGTGATAGTCTCCGAGAAAAGGGCGGACTAATTTGCTGGTAAAGAAAGAAAGAAAGAAAGAAAGAAAGAAAGAAAGAAAGGAAGGAAGGAAGGAAGGAAGGAAGGAAGGAAGGAGGAGGAAGAAAGAAAGAAAGAAAGAAAGAAAGAAAGAAAGAAAGAAAGAAAGAAAGAAAGAAAGAAAGAAAGAAAGAAAGAAAGAAAGAAAGAAGAAAGAAAGAAAGAAAGAAAGAAATTTGATACCGTATCTGATGTCCTGTTAGTCGGACACTTCCAAACTGCACCACTTGAAGACTTCCATACACGCTCGAGGAAGGCCATACATAATTCCATTATTCCTGGTGGTGATACTTTCATTAATTCATCAGCTAAGGGAACTTATTTTGGGCTCCACGAAATTTACAGGTATGCCCCGCATATGGCAAGAACGCGAGCAGTTACCGACGCTCATGACAACTTGCGCCGGTAATCAGTCTGCGCCCGCGTGATCCAGTATCCCTACGGCAGCTGATGGGCGGAAATCCCGAGGTTTCAGAGGCTTCTCCCGGTCTCAGTCCCCATGTTCCACTATCCCCAAGTATCTGTCATCTACCAACGTCTTGTCAGGTAATTAATTGGGGCCAGATACCAGTCGGTGAATCTTCCATTGTCCATTAAAGAAAGCATCTGTTGTGTATAAGTAATTTAAAATGCAATCAATCTTGTTACCTTTCAGCCTTCTTCATCAGAAGCAGAGAGTGCACCACGGGCCCATAAACATTTGCTATATGTTCATTCCATGAAACATTAATACTTTTTAGTCACAACATGATTTCTCAACCAATAATATTCGTACCCAGTAATCATGTGCACATAAAAGTAACAGAGTGGTCAGTTTATACATAATTAGAACATAAAGCGGGTCCACTAATTTACGAATTCCAGCTGGAAAAGTCTGCCAACTGCCAAACATGCGGTACGAAGTTCTACCAGATATGACGCTCTGAAACAGACCTTTGACGGTAAAACTATTAACAGGTAACTTACTTTCGATATTTGCACTATTGTTAATGAAATTCGTACTGTTTCTATTTTTGTTTCACTATTCCAAGACTGCTCGCTGGATTCTCTTTCAATGCAGAGAGAATATACATTTACTTGGTTTCCATTACATGTGTTCGCTGTTCCCTTGGCGATACTATTGATCACTTAACGATTTTTCCAGTTTTTCTCCCTTTTTTTAAATTTTGTAAAGATTAGTGATAGCATGTGGTAAGATAGACAGACCAGTAGTACAAACATAATGCAGGCAAGTGGACACAATGTATCACTAATCAGTATGCTCTTTCAATTGACATGTAATACCCTGTTTATTACCTAGGTTATCCAAGCATATGAGTGTCAATCTTCCTTCGACATTTTTGGCAAAAACAAAAACCACAATTGATAAAAAGTGGTCGAGTTGGCCCAACATGCCCCGGAGTAGTCATAGCTTTTTATCTCTGGCCGATCATCTGCCCCATCCATATGTAATTTTAGCCATGGCGTAGACATGGAATATTAAAAAATATAAGATATTCCCATGTGTTTACTTTGATAAACATTATCCATTTGTCAGACATGTTTCTATGTTAAGAGAGAACAGGTTGCTGCATTACAAGATGTAGTTCCTTGTACATATATATTTCCCTTTTTTCCATTCAATTCAGAAATGTAAACAGAAGCATCACTTACATGACATATATTTGAAGCAATTAAGATTGAGTGACCAATGCCAATATACTCTTTCCCTGTTGGTCCCAAAGGATTCAAACAGAATCCAAACCGCTTAGCAATAAATACATAAATAAACGAAACAAAAACAAACAAACAGAGAAATAAATAAATATACTCTAACCTTTACCAACCTCGTTCAAAAGAAACTAGTGAACGTTATAAAGTATTTTACAAGAAAGCATTTCCCTTGAGCCGTAAACAAATTTACCTGAGAAACATCATTTTGAAGCTGTTTCATCACAATGATGTTTTATTTACAGGACTATGGAACATATATGCCTGATGCTTGTTACCCTGATCTATGTTAGGGGTAAGTAAGACTTCAGTTTCATCCCAGTGGTCTGTAATTTCATTCTGCAAAAATATTGCGTTCAATTGCTAATACAATCCTTTCTCGTGTTTTCTTCTTTTTTATTTTTGCTTTGTTTATCTCTGCCAACAAAAACATATTGTTTTTATTTATCTATTTATTTATTTATTTATCTATCCATATATCTATTTATTTATTTACTTATTTATTAATTTATTTCTCTCTTTCTTTATTTCTTTCTTTCTTTACAGGCAAATTTGTCCGACATTTCATTTGAAAACTACCATACGTAAAAACTTCGACTTTGGCATCATTATACTTTCATGCGTGAATTCCTGAGTTTTCGTAAAGAAGTTTAACTCTTTTCAAAATCATGCAAATTAGGGCCATTTTAGAATATAAATCTCGAATATCTCCAAAACTATTATAGGTACAGGTAGCCAATCCAAATTCAATTAATATGTTTGTAATACTGCTCATTTTTTATATAATTTACATGTGATCTCTAAAGGTCAAAGGTCAAAGTCATTTAGCCATTTGAAATGTTCTGCTGGACATAACTGTCAAGTTGTATCCAATTTTGATCATGTTGAGATCAAATAGGATGTATTCATATTTAAATGCGGTCCCACTCTAACACCTATTGAGCAAAAGAGGGAGCCACCTGCATCAGGGCAGATCCATGCATTTAGCATGGTCAAAAAGTACTTTCTCAATAAAATGAACAAAAAAGCACACAGAATAATCTGAAGACAATGTATTAACATATATTTGAAACATAAAGTATGCCTAAATTGATTAGAAATGGGCTTTTTTTTGGTTGGAAAGGTGTTATTTATGGATGTTTTATGTAGTATATAATACAAATCTGCCCTGATCATGGTGGAAGCATCAATCTGTTGCCCCGGCAACACAGGAAGTGAGCAGGATAGCAGTTAAATATGAATGTATCCTATTGTAGATATTGTAACACTGCACATTTTTGTAGTTGCATGTGAACTCTAAAGGTCAAAGGTCAATGTCATTTGGACCTTTGAAATTTTCATGCTGCCATAACTCTCTCGATTTCCATCCAAGTTTAGCCATGTGGGACCCAAATTATAGGTATGGCAACACTGCATAGTTTTGTAATTTACATGTTACCTCTAAAGCTCAAAAGTCAAGGTTATTTGGACTTTTGAAATTCTATCTAGCCATCACTTGGTCACTTTTCATCCAATTTTAATCACATTGGACTTAAATTGTAGGTATTGCAACACTGTATATATTAAAAATATGTACACGTGACCTCTAAAGGTCAAAGGTCAAGATTATTTTGGCATTGAAAATTTTCTTCTGGTCATAACGTGGTCAATCTTTATCCAATTTTGATCATGTTGGGCTCAAACGTAGCTATTGTAACACTACATAGTTTGTAACCACATGTGACCTGTAAAGGTTATACGTCAAGGTCATGTAGACCTTTGAAATTTTCATCTAGCCATCCACTTGGATGATTTTCATCTCATTTGGTTCATGTTAGGCTCAAAAAGGAATATTATGACACAGTAAATTTTTGTAATTTACATGTGACCTCCAAAGCTCAAAGATCAAAATCATTTGGACCTGAACATTCTTCATCCAGCCACAACTCGGCCAATTTCTGTCCGATTCTAATCATGTTGGAGTCAAATTGTAAGTATTTCAACACTGCATTTTTTATTTAAAATGTCACCTCTAAAAGGGCAAGGTTATTGGTCCTTTGAAAGTTTTATCTAGACACAATTTGGTCAATTTTCTTCTGATTTGGTTCTTGTTAGGCTTAAATTGTAAATATCTTGTTTAAACATATTCTATTTTAAAACAAAATGGCCAACAAGTTCTCCAGCATATATGAAGGCCTCTAGTACATATACACAAGACAACATGAATATTTCAAAACACCAGTTCACAGATAGATGTCGAATAGGACCACAATTAATAAGAAAAGGATAAATAAGATAAGATAGGACGGTGTGTAGGCAGAAAAAGAAATAGACAAAAAAATTGCAAAGTCTTAGTACTGAATTATAATTTAAACCTTCCAGAAATTTCAATGTATTTGTGAACAGTCTCAACGATTTCATCATTCTGTCTTTTTGTAATCCCACTTCTTTCGATGCCAAACAATAAGGTTTTCATGTTGAAGTTACCTATGGGCAAAATTCTTAGTTGTAACTCGTTCCTGAGTAGAACATATCTATTGCATTAAAAAAAGAAGTGAGATAAACATTTTCAGAGTCTGCTCCACAAGAGCATGATGGAGTCTCAACAACACCGATTTTGTAGAGATCACTGTAAATATTTGACACTGTACATTTTTGTAATTTACACGTGACCTCCAAAAGGGTCATATTTCAATATCATATGCGCCTTTGAAGTTTCGTCCAGACAAATCCTGGTGAATTTTCATCCAATTTCAGTCATGTCTGGCTCATATTTGTAGATATTGCAACACTGCACATTTTTGCAATGTACATGTAACCTCTAAAAGTCAAACGTCAAGGACATTTGACCTTTGAAATTTTCATCTGGCCATAAGCTCACTGGAATGTGAACTTCCAAAGGACAAAAGTTGTAGCATTTAATACTTACAAATTTTGAAGGCACATATACAGATTTGCTTCAAAGCAAATCTTCTTCAGTTTTGTTTTGTTGTTTTATTTTGTTGTTGTTGTTTTGTTTTATTTTTGTTTTGTTTTGTTTTTTGGGGGTTTTTCGGGTTTTTTTTTATTTTTGGTCTTTTTGTCTTGTTTTCTTTTGTTTTCCAATGGCTTTTATGAGAAAAACATTCGTCATGCATTAGATTTATGCACTAGTAACTTGTTTTGCCCTTTAAACGTGTGTCTCGATTATGCAGAGCAGTTGTCGGGGGCACACAGTGGTTGTCCGTAATGCAAAATCTAGCAATTAGCAAACGCCGACCAACTCCATTTGATACTCGTTTACTGCTGAGAACCGCTTTCACTTCACTAGCAAACTCATCGGACTAAATATAAGCATGTATCGTGTTGAACTGCAATGATCAGTTTTTCTTATTGCCAGTTTTGTCAAATAACGCAAGTTACGTGTGAAAGTGCTTTCGCTGATCATGAGCAAAATCTTTATGTTTATTAATTCGGGAAAAATTAACAAATAAATTGTCCCGCGATTAGTAAGTTGTTTATTTTCTCAACAAAAGAAAGAAGAAAAAAATGTCACTAGGCCTGAATGTACTGAACTTTTATTACTGAATGTTGATTGATAATATTTTAAGCACACATATATTAGGATGATGCAATATAATTGCTAAAAGCACACCAAAATATGATGCGTGAAATGGGAGTACGAAATGCCTAGGG
>OZ026615.1:43386915-43449415 GCA_964020975.1 Hermodice carunculata | reverse complement strand
CCTAGAAGAACTTTGGTTTATTGTTCATTAGATTGGGCTACGCCACAAACCCATAAATTGAAGTAATAGTTTTGAAGCTATTAAAGATTTACATTTTGCATATTCAACCTAATTTGCATTTATTAAAAATCCTACATTTTTGGTTCATGCTTCATTGGATGCGGCTTTGCCACAAACCTATAAATAGAAGTTGGAATGGCATTTCTATGTACAATAGTTTTGTAGATATTCAACTTTTGAATTTTTCAATGCCCCTTATAAGCATAATTTGAAATTCTACAACTATACTGTCAATTATAGTGGCAAGTGCCACAAAGGCATATATGCACATTGAAATTTTGAGTCCATCTACAAAAGTTTGAAAGATATGGCGCTTTTAAAATTTTGTTGTCTCTAAAATTTGCAAAATTTTAAACATCATGACTTTTCCAAATGAGATGCATAATTTCACTGGTTATGTCAGTCACCATGGCAAGTTTGGAGGTTTTCGGAAAAACAGTGTCTGAAAAAAACTCTGGACCAACTTGGTCGTAAAGTAAGAAAGAAAGAAAGAGGGAGAGAGAGAGAAAGGAAGGAAGGAAGGAAGGAAGGAAGGAAGGAAGGGAGGGAGGAAGAAAGAAAGAAAGATATTGGCCTTTTATTTCTTTGTTAATTTATCTGACATGAATGACCACCTGTCCTATGTGACCACTTTTGTCTGGCATTAGGGGTGGTCTTAAATTGCAGGTACCACTGTACAGTGAAACCTCTCTACAGTGAGCACCCTCGTTACCTGAGAAAAGTGCCCACTCCTGAGGTTCAGCCCTTCTTGAGAGTATTGATAATTATATGTGGATGTACAGTGTATACATATTGTAATTCAGAGGGATGTGTATACATGCAATACAAAACTGTCTTTGTTCCTTTATTTCATAAACAAATTGAAACAAATGCTGTCACAAAACTAAATGTACATGTACCTGTGAACTGAGACATGCACTATACTGACTCGGTATTGGCTATGAAGAACAGGCTTCATCTCACTGGTTACAAGAAAACAAAGACATGAAAGTGTCCAGTAAGATGACACAAATCCACACACTTTTTCAAAATTCATCAAGTTGTGAAAACAGTCATTCAGGACTCTAAGCTCTGTATGTAGTCTATTTTTAACAGATGGTACACTCTGCCAGGCTTGTTCTGCCTAGAAGTCCAGTCCCTCTGATCCCTTGGGACTGATCAGCCCTGCAGACTCCTAGCCTCAGGCAAAAACAGACCAGCTACCAGCTACCAGCTACCACGCTGGTCAGTCTCAGTCATGGTGTATTTACAGCTCTGCCCAGCATTAGTGTGAACATGGAGCAGATATGTTTCTTGCATGAACAGAAAGAAATTCTCTGTATTTTATTGAGAACCTCATTACACAGTTGTTAGGAGTTCCCCCCCACCTGCAATTTGCCATAAGACCCACACCTTTCAAGCCATTCACCTAGCTAGCATGGCTAGAAGGCTGCCTATGTGACAGGTTCAAAGTATCATGAATGCAAAATGGTTGCCTAGCACCATGGAGGCTTGTAATATGCAGTACAGCAGAAGCCCCAGTCAAAATGTGGATTGTTACTAAATTCGCTGAATTTAGCACACATTAAAATTCCCCAACTTTTGTTTGCATGCTATTGGATTTGCCAGATGTCTCAAACCTATATGTGTAAGTTAGAACTTTGTGTCTATCTATAATATTTTTGAAGATATAAAACTTTTAAAATTTTAATTGCCCATAATTTGCATAATTTTAAACATCATGACTATTCCAAGTCAGGTGCCTAATTTCACTGGTGGGTCAGTCATAATGGCAAGTTTGGTGGTTTCGAATAATAGTGTCCTAGAAAAACTCCGGACAAATTTGGTCGTAAAGAAAGAAAGAAAGAAAGAAAGAAAGAAAGAAAGAAAGAAAGAAAGAAAGAAAGAAAGAAAGAAAGAAAGAAAGAAAGAAAGAAAGAAAAACAAAATGTATGGGTTGGCACCCAGACATAATTCAAATTAAGACCCATCTTGGTTCGAAATAAAACCAGCACTCCTCATACTCTAGCTACGAACATTTCAAGAAGTGGTTCAGCGTCACAAAATATCCATCGCTAAAACAGAGTTTGAGAACTGGTTTAAAATTGCCCGTGAAAAGATGTACGGAACAATATAAACTACGGTAATAGTTTGCAATGGAATAACGTAGTCTCAGCTACTTGAGTTCTTTTAATTTCTGGCACGATAGGAAATCCTGCTCGCCTCTGCCCACCCACCCACCCACCCACCCACCCCTGCCGATTAACGGTTTTGGAATGCTTCAACTCCAATGAAAAAGCTGGACGTTGTTGTGACTCAGGGTGAGGGAGGGTTTACCATATCACTGACATTGTCTACATCAGTAGTGGAACCTTGGACATCGTACACTGGCGGTGCCATTCACAATGCTGCGGTTGTCCGGTTTAGGGAAGCCATCAGTCTTGTCCTGTACCAAAGTGGTTGATCCCACGCGCTCGTTCATAATGCATATCATTGTGTGAGTATTGAATCTTACATGTGTGTTGAAAGCAGCTTCCAATAGTCTTATTTTCGTGGAACAACAACGTTTCTCTTTCGTATGGCTATGACCAAGCGTGTTTTCCAACCGCTACCCATGACACGAAATTTGATTAGCCCGCCCTGGAAAGGTCAATAACTCCGTACTTATTTATTTATGCCCAAGTCCAATATACGATAATTAGATTAGAATTAAAGTCACGTAGAGAAGCTGGAATACAATACATGGCCATGATGCAAAACAACGTGTAGGAGTGTGGCAATGGCCCCGTGTACCTTTGATCTGCACATTTTAACGAATGTGCTCAAGTTTAATTGTCTCTCAGATATTGCACCTAATTACTCAAGAGAGTTATCTAATGTCGAAGTTCAACTAAAACTCAAGAAGCCGACAACATGATGAGTACAGCACCCATGTGTATGTTAGCAGGCTAACTAGTTTGTCAAACCCGCAACTTACAACCCTTCTGTTGCGCGAGTATGTTTGTATCGTAGAATCACAATAACATGCACTGAATCTATCCAAATGGGCCTATCTTTGCTGAGTCATACCGCGCATGGTGTATGCCCCTTTCAGTGAGGCTGGTCAATTTGTTCATCTGGGTCATTATCATTATCCTTCCGTAAAAGCCACACAGACAGGGACGCAGATCAAACAAGTCGAACCGAAGCCATACAATGCAATATGTATTACCGAAACAAATATACAGAAGATAAGTAATAGTAAAACCATTTTCATGATACAGTGCATCTTACGCTGGGAATTAATTTTAGTATCAATTAAGGCATCGTTTTCATAACGAAATGGTTTATTGATAGCAAGCGAACAATAGAGAGTAATAATCCAATTTAAACTATTACTCATGAGTCAGGATGATAGTTCGGTTGATCGGATCTTGCTGGCATTATTCTTGGATCAATTAATAAATATATATATATGTATTTATATATATTATATTATATATATATATATATATATATTCTTTAATTACACATTATGTGTGTGTATGTGTGTGTGTTTGTCCGTCCGTCCGTCCAAAACCTTTTCCTGGTAGTAACCTATTCCGCAGTCCGAACTCGTTACACTCCAGCTAAGCTAACCTGTCACTGTCTAACCTATATAAATATGGTAGTACTATTGTCCACACAGCACTTGTTCTTCTGTAGAG
This sequence comes from Hermodice carunculata, assembly GCA_964020975.1. NCBI lineage: Eukaryota > Metazoa > Annelida > Polychaeta > Eunicida > Amphinomidae > Hermodice > Hermodice carunculata. The sequence continues at coordinate 43,445,690 of OZ026615.1, read as the reverse complement.
TTTTGAAATAGGCTGTATTAGCCCAAATGAATTAAAAGGTCTCCAGCGGAAAAAAACTACTCAGAACATGTTTCGGAGCCTATACTCATAGTCCTCTTTCTCAGTGGCGGCTCCTTCTCTTAGCTAAATATTCAGCAAAGACAATCCACATGATAATGATTAAATATGAACGTGGCATATGATGAGTTAGGTAAATAAGTGAAGTTTTGCTTATAAATGCAGAGCTTCACTATAAATAAAGATTACCTGTCAAACCAAACATAATTACAAAGTTTGTATAGTATAAGTTCCGATAAGAACAATTTGACAACCCCTGAATCAGAATGTACCCTTCCTAGCTGGATATCTTACCCTAGTTAAACCACCTGTCAGTGTATAACTGAAGTAAAAACAAACTGGGGCAATATATTCAGTCCCAGCGATTATCCTAACAAGTACTAGAAAAATGAACATCCTGGACCAGAAATGTAAAACAAACCCCATGATGACACCTACTCCTCACTTTGAAAGTTTCCAAACAATGAAGCTCTATTTCCCTGCCAACCCTTAGATAACGTGTCAACATAATGGGTCAAGGTTGTGACATTTGAGTAAATACTGTCATATTTGAGTAATTTATTTGACCTTTAGTAAATGTGCACTTAGGCATGTCACAAAAGAATGAAAGTTATTAGCATTTAAGTCAAGAACATGTTATCAAAATATGATTTTTCGTAAGAATATTCTAAGTACATTAAGGCAAGCATGTTACTGTCGAAGCCCGCTACTTGGTATCGATAGCCCCTGGTGGGTTAAAATGACAAAAAAGATGCCAGCCTAAAATGACTGAAAGGTGAATATTAAAACAGAATGATGCCAAAATATGAAATTCAGTAGCTAAACACGCAAGTCTAAAATCTCTAAAAATTATTGAAGCCAAACTTTCTTACAATCTCTGAATATTTACAGCAAAATTTGTAGAGATATTTGATCAAAAGTACATCTTTGAATCCTCTTGACTCGTTAATTGTAAATAAAATTTGTTCTACATGCAAAGTCCTGAAATTTATAACATATCCGACCAAATCCCAACATTTGTGACAAAATTGTATTATATCCAATAGCTTCCGAACGTTACGATAAAGGATAATTATCTGCTTCAAAGTTAAACTCATCACTTGTGTGATAGACTTTAATGTAAAATTTGTCATTATTGACCTGAATATCAAAATCCAAAAACACATCTCTGAAACCATCTGAATCGTTACCTTCCAAAGGGATATCTTTTGAGCATAATTCCTTAGCATTTCACAGATGTTTTGTAGGCTTACACAAGCAATGTTATCAATATATCCTGTGTTGTTTAATAATTTTGTAGCCATCCAAAAGTCATTTTTCATCAATTTATCCAAATACTTAAATTCAAGTCTAGCTATGAATTTTGATTTAAAAGAGATTTATGTAATTTGGGTACCCAGAACAAAAGTGGAATAGAGGAGTCCTCTTCAGAAATTTTGATATTAAAATTCCGTTTCATCTCATCTTTATGTGTATATATAAAATTATCAATGGATTATTTGTGTAATTTATGCACGCCATTTCCTCTTATGTCTGAAATATTGTTTATGCCAAGTTCATTTTTCAAAACATCCAGATAATATTTTTTGCAGATGATCCCAAAATTTTTACCTGCCTTATCAATGTTAGTGATTATAAATCTTTCTTGTAGTTCTTGGACTGTATTTGAAACTTCATGCTGCTTTTCATTAGCAATAGCCTACTCAAATTCTTAATGTTGGATTTGTAACGATACATTCTATTTCTGGACTCTTTTCACGCTTGATAAGCATCCTTCAAATTTCTGAAATTCTATTTTTTTTCTTTCTTTGCCCATTTCATACGGTTGGACTCAAACGCATTGCTTGTATCCTGAATAATACTGCTAATGTTCAACTTGGGAAATATACAAATTTTTGTACCTTTTTTCATCGATTCTTTTAAAAATGAATTTTGTATTACCGGATCCAAATTGCCTGTAAATATATATGTTTGTGGTATGTATCAACAAGATTGGAATATTTATTGTTGGACATACAGTCACAATATATATAATATATTATATTGTATATAATTTGGTGTTTTCAAAACTTCAAAATAATTGTTTCAAAGTTGTATCCAAATTCCGTCTGAGTAAACGACCTAAATCTAAGGACCAGAAGGCAAAGACTAATACTTGTGGGGCGCCAACTACCATTGCTTCATCCTATCAATGTCTGATACTGATAGGGAACATTCGGAATGTTCCGTGTTTTGCTTGCCACTTGTTGAAAAAGTGAAACTTGCAGTAACGAATGCTGGATCTGGCAAGAATTGTTGATCTTAACAATTGTGTTTTAGCAGACGAACACGTTTTCAAGTAGAACACCTTGATAATGAGCAACATACGCTCTCCTGTGTACTACATGAGAAAATTGGTTGACGCAGACACAGCTTATAAAAAAAGGCATTAAGCACACATTTATTATTGAAAATTTGTTTTCGTTCATTGGCTTTGTCATGCGCATAACCATTGCCTTCTACAGAAACTTCCCTCTGCGTCACACTAAATGTTGCCTTTAAAGTTATATGTATTTATATATTGCTAGGTTTGCAACATCATCACGTGCTGACATTCGTATGTAGTCTGTATAATCAGAGACGAGAGATAGATATATCTTATCTCTGGAAGAACAAATTGATCGTCCATCCGTATCTGCTGGTATAATTTCCAGATTATTTTAATTTATGATAACTTGTGCAGAGTTGAGAGCGTGCTATGGATGACAAAGTATATCCTATTTCCATTCTAAGTAATAAAAATGACTGATGTTCGATTCTCGTAGGTTGATAATTCTAAGGTCCTCAAACTTCCAGGATCGAATTTCAGCTAGAACCCATGTCAGCCACATGGGTGACATGGCATGCTGTCAAATTGCTTGACCCCTTGTTTGGTGATTCCGAAAATAAGAACATGAACCGTGAGATAATATATTTCCTCACCCTGCGTTCAAAAATGCTGAAAATGAAGACGCCAGATTTATTCTGGTCGTTTTTGGCACAACTATGCAATACCTGTTTAAACAATGTATTTTCATTGTAGTGGCTCGGCTGAACGAGCATCACATTTTCAAATTCTGAAGAAAAGATTCCGTTTGTAATGACATTAGACTGTCACCTTAATTATTTTTGGTGACGAAAATTGACGCCGATATATATTGGCACAGCATTAAAATCCATTTCCAATGATGATGATAATAATTCACACGAGTAGTACACGTTAGTACTCGAACGTAATGTTATGTCTCACGTAAAACCGAGCCAGGTGAAGATACGCTGTGATTCCCATTCTTTTACATGCTAAATTTTGAGGAAATTACATATATTTCATTGTTTGTTCATTGTAATATTTCTTACTTTTTTTTACTTTGCAAGAGGAACTCACATAGGCGTTGCCTTTCTACCAAGCGTTTTTTTTGGGGGGAGGGGTTTTTTTTTTTTGGTTTTTTTTTGTTTTTTTTTTTTTTTGTTTGTTTGTTTTGTTTTCTTTTGTCTTGTTTCGTTTTTGTTTTTTTGTTTTTTTTTTTTTGTTTTTTTGTTTTTTGGTTTTTTTTTTTTTATTTTTTTTTTGGGGGGGTTGTTTCTTTTTTTTTTGTTTTTTCTTATTTGTTTTTTGTTTTTCGGACATGAAATATGTTCAAACCATACTTCCCGGTTTCAATAGGTTGCACATTACAAAGGAACATGACATCCAGTATACTCTCGGTCTTCACACATACCTTTTGCAGCCAATACTTATACATTTCTGTGGAAGTTTTAAATACAAGAGAACATTTTCCTGGTTCACTTAGCATTGCAGTAATACTTGCTTTCTACGTATTTCTAAAGAGAAACGGAAAAAATAGATTTATCTTTTCGAAATTCCTAGTTCCGTAAAAACCGGGATCCCATCCACTGGCACTTAATTTTCAATCAAACGATAACTATCTCAGGAAATGTTGTGTCACTGGTACTGTCCGGAGCAAATTTGGTTGGTAAAAGGGGCATTGTTTGTCTGCTTGAACGTGACTTTTATGTGCTCTAATGTCTCGCGTTTATAATGCGATCTACAAGTCTGTGTCTCACCGAGAAATCATATAATGCAGAACAATGGTCTGATCGGCAAAAAAGTTCATAATTATATTTTTCATATGTGGGATGAGACAAAGATACCAACTAGAAAAGAAGATTTGCTTCAAAGCAAATCTGTCTGAGTGCCTTCAAGAGTTGTAAATATTATATGCTACAACTTTTGTCCTTTGGTACTTCACATTCTATTAAGCTTATGGCTGGATGAAAATTTCAAAGTGCAAATGACCTTGACCTTTGACCTTTAGAAGTCACACGTAAATTACAAAAATGTAGGGTGTTACAATACCCACAATTTAAGCCCAACATGAACCAAATCAGATGAAAGGTGGCCAAGTTATGGATAGAAGAAACTTTTGAAGGGCCAAATGACCTTGACCTTTAGCCTCTAGACGTTACATATTAATTACAAAATGTGCGGTGTTGCGATACCTACCATTTGAGCCCAACGTGATTAGAATTGGATGGAAATTGACCCAGTTATGACTGGATGAAACTTTCAAAGGTCAAAATGACATTGACCTTTGACCTTTAGAGGTCACATGTAATTTTCAAAATGTTCAGTGTTACAATAGCTACAATTTGAGCCCAACATGATCAAAATTGGATAAACATTGACCAAGTTATGGCTAGAAGGAAGCCACCATCGAAAGTGGCCTTTGGCTTTGAAATGACCTCTACCTGAAGTGAACCTTGACCTTCATTATTTAGTACACTTTATGAAATCCATTAGCTTGAGAAATTATGAAAAATATCCAACAAATTTGTATTGTGCGTAGAAACTGGATATTACATAGTATGGGTGACCTTGATCTGTTTTCCAAAGGTCGCATAGGGAATATATTTTAGGCAATGATATTCTTGTGATGGCCATTACACCTGAATTTGTGCACACACGTACCAATACAGGAATATCTTTACAAAAGGCTATGAGGTGTGGGGTCGTGATTGCGCCATTGGTGGTTATTATTGGAATTAATATTACAAGTATCAAAAACACACTATTATAATGATAAATTGAAACAGAATTACAATATTTACACCAAATTTGCGTTTGACCAACGGTCAATTTTTTTTTAAATTTCGGGTGCCCTTCACATATTTTAAAACTATTAACGACGAAGTACAGGGCACTAAATTCAGCATCGTAAGAAAAAATAAAGCTGACGAGAGAAGACGGTTTGCTTGACGGCAAATCTATCTGGGTGCCTTCAAAATGACAAGTTTGAAACGCTACGTTTGGCATTGTTTAACAAAATCTAAATTTTATACATTAGCCTAATTTAACTAATTTGCATAAGTTAAATGCTACAACTTTGGATCTTGGTTCATTGGACGTGGCCATGTCACAAACTTATAAACTGAATTTTGAATTACACCACTATCCATAATAATCTTGAGGCTATTCAAGATTTTCATTTTGTGTATTTGCTTTATTTGCATAAATTAAACCCTACGACTGTGGTTCTTGGTTCATTGGATGCAATTATGTCACAAACTTAAAATTTGTAATTAGAATGGCACCTCTATCTGTAATAGTTTTAAAGTAATCCAAGATATATATTTTGTGTGTTCACCAAAATGGCATAAATTAGAATTTTACAGTTTTGGATTATAGTTCATTGGATGCAGCTATTCAAGATTTAAATTTTTGCATATTCACCTAAGGTGCATAAATTAGATCATGCAACGTTGGTTCATGGTTCATGGTTCATAATATGCGGCTTAGCCACAAGCCTATAAATTGAAGTTGGAATGGCATCTCTATAATTGTTTTGCAGATATTCAGCTTTTAAAAATTTTGGGGTGATGTTGTAGGAGGTTTTAAATGTACATTGACACATCCAGGCATTTCCATAGACTCACAAATTTTTATAATGTGTAAGTTAATACAGCTCTAATATAACTTCTAAGTTGGAACAATGGCCTACAGTACAAAGAAACCAATAAAGTTATATATAAAAATTAAAAATTTTGGTCCTCGTCCATAGGGATTTGAACCCTCGACCCTGGGCACCATCGCTTAGCCAAATGCAAAGTCCAACAATCAAGAATCCGTATCAATAACATGAATCCATAACAATGACAATAACAGTAACAGAAACGATAACAATAAGTATACAAATATTGTTTTATTCTATCATGGGCAGCGGGCAAGAGCAATCTTTGACCAGTGTTAGTATCAGCACTAACCACGGCCCCTTCAAGCAATATATAACGAGCTTTTATTTTTGCTTTTTATTTGTTTGTGTGTGTGTGTTTTGTGTGTGTTTTATGAGGATGAATAATGTTTATCTATAATAAATAAACTAAAATTTTGTGTTTCTATGCTTCAAATTTGAAGCAAACAGTTTGGGTTGATAAAAATTTTTCGTTTACATACATGCAGCGCCATCTGCTGACAGAATTGCTAACTTCCATTTGAAACAGTTGACTTACCGTTTCCATCATTTGGCACTCCTAATCGCGTCCAAAATGTGATGTTACAGTTAAACACAGTGTTTACTCACAGTCTAACAGTGTTTGTGGCTGTGTGATGCTCTAAGGTTAATGGAATCAATGGAACTCTTTGCTTGCATTAATTTACAAACACTTAAATTCATTGCGGTAATTTGGCACTATGCGTAGCGATTGCAATGAAGTACCACTTTACTCTGAGATTAGCTGGGTGGCTGGTAGACCTGTGTAGGCCTACTGTGCGAAAAGTGCTGCATTAGGGGTAATTATTTGAGTTTCAGTAAGTCTAACCACGATACAATAGACTTTAATACTCCCCATCCAGTGATTGTGTGGATTTTATGACCTCCGTCTTAAAGTCTAAAGTATTCAAGTCTATATTATACCTCCGCAAACGGAGAAATTTGAATACATATAATTGGTACATCGAGATAATGCAGACAGAGCACCATGCAGAAAGGAAAACATAAACGCAACAAACAAGATTGAAGTACATAACATTCTTAAAATAGCGGTATAAAACCAAAGGTAGTACCAGCATACAAGCAAACGTAAAATAAAACTTAAAATCTTGTCAGCAGCTTAGCCAGAGACCGCTCCGTGGATTTTGGCTCATTATACTGTGAGGACCGCAGCACGGGCCGGGGAGAGTCATCCAGGCCGTCCGCCGCGGTCCTTCCACCGGTAGAGAAGGAATAAACTGTCATTTGAACGGTGACCAACAATCAGGGCCGTCGGAGAGGCCTCCATTCGCCGCAGTCGATTGACCATGCTAGCATTGTTACAACAACCATGTAAAATAAAGTTTGAAATTTCATAAACTACATCCCTGGTGGCGGAATGTACGTGGCTAATACGCGTGACTAGGGCAATTATATCACGGGAGACAATATTACGTCCAGGTGCAATATTTGGTGCTTTCAAGAGTGAAGTATGATGTGAAAATTTACTGCGACCTAGCGATTATTTTACAAGGCAACACTGGGCAAATTCATGCATGTTTTTTCTTTGTTAAGCCAATGCAGTCCATCCCGTTTTTAAAGAACAAATCCACCGCTTTCCTTTGCCACGGGCAGGTTTTGGCCACAGTCGAGAGACCTGGGCAGCTCCAACCAACTTTATGATGCCCAGACATTATGCACCTGGCTGCACTCATTCTGTTTTGGACATGACCATCGTATTTACATGATGAGGTATAAGTAGCACCCATGAGACTAAGCTACGAAACAGTACTGATAATGTTACCTGGCGCTCCAAGAAACCACTTGAGGTTCGTGGGGAACCTAGTGTGACCGATGTGCAAAATTTTGGATTTCTGAGCTCCAAAAGAAAATCACCAGGTATTATCATAGGTTGTGCATATGTTTATGAGGTCCTGTGAGCCAGTGGAATTGGAAGACAGAACAAAAATGTCATCAACGTCAGCATATCCATTTAACCTAGTTTTGCCAATCTTTACACCACAGTCAGTCAATTATCAATCACCATGCCCATGACCATGTCAATAACAATGACAATACTGAAGAAATGAGGGTCGGTGTTGTGTGGGTTATGAGTTCCGTCGTACTGTAGTTTGATTATTTTGGTGCGTGTATTACATGTTTGATCTTGATGTATTTGGTAAACGTATTTTGATGTATGTATATTTTTCCTCGTTTTCGGGGGTTTTAATAAAGTATTATTATTATTATTATTATTATTATTATTATTATTATTATTATTATTATTATTATTATTATGGCATAATGACGCGCGTGATTGAAGCTGACATCGTTGGCGTGGCGCACGCCAGTGCGCCTCGCCCGATGCCAGCATCAATCACCCGCGTCATTATGCCATAACACACACAAAAGCGACCCTCATTGCTTATATTTACATTTCCTCTTAATTTTTCTGCTCAATTACACGGAATACAGAAATTTAAGACATAGAATTAAGAGAAACGACTAGAAACTGATTTGCCCAGCATGTTCAAGTGTTAAGTTCCGGGGACCCGGGTGGGCGTGGCTTATTGGAATGTGGGCGGGGCAAATGTGTTAAAATACACAAGGCTCATGTGTTATGGTCCCATAACACACCAGGCTCTCTCCTATACTTTCAATGTTACAAGTTAGATTGAATGTAAATATAAAGACATGACAACAATTATAAATCAAATTCGTTTTATGTGATTATTTTTAAAAGAGAAGGGATTGGTTCTTCTAAGTGGATTTACATAATGTTTTAATGGTCAAAATATGTGTGGTTTACGTTAAACATTTATGCCTTTCCAGGTGGAGAGTACGACAATTCTGGACGAGAATTTATTGTCGGCTTTCTGGAGAATCGGATTTTGGTGAACAACCCAGCAGCCCGAATATATATCTCCACATCACTTCCCCATAACGTCAATGTTAGCGTCAGGGTGCCACTGTCTCCATATTTCCAGACAAAATGGGTGCAAGTATCATTAAGAAAGTCGCAGATAATCCAGCTGCCCTTCACAGTCCACATGTCCCCGGATGATTATGCTGAAAAAGGTACTTTTATTTTCTCTATACTCTGACGTCAAGCTTTGCATCTGAGATAACACGAGAATTCAAGTCGACCTGCAACATCAGGATTTTGCGCCTTGCAAATTCTAGTTCGTTTATGCGTATAGTCCTGAGTCTTGTTGAGGCTTTATTAGTAAAATGCTTATACTGGGTGGCGCAATAAGCCTAGTGATTGGATGTAGTTAATACGTCAAGGTTTACTCCAGGGTGGTAGTCTTTTCCATGAGCCTGAGGTAACTCTCCTGCGTCTTCCGTTATGGACAAGACAGACGGGGGTGGGTGGGGTTGGGGGTACAACATTCGGTTTTTAGTGCCCAGTTCGTGACCCTTTGTATGTTTTATACTTTTAGGAGTGTTGATTGAAGCCTCAGACCCTGTTGTGGTCCAGGTGGCAAGCATCAACAGCCTGTCAAGTGACGCCTACCTGGCCTTGCCAACACATGTGCTTGGCGTTGACTACTATGCGATGTCCTACATTTACACAAAGCCGTCGAGGTATGTGCAGGGACCGTCGCAAGTGGGCGTAGTTGGCATATATGACAGCACCAAAGTAACCTTAACCTTACCGAGTAACAGGCATGTAAGGATTGATGATATTGGAAACGCAATCTACACAGATGACAAGAGAGCCTTCACACTGAGTCTTGATCGATACCATACTTACTTGGTATGTTCTTGAGTTACATACTGCTTTAGTGACCTGCAACTATGTCCCTTGTGGAATTATAAATTCAAATTTCTGTCTTGGTACAATGAAATTCCGGTAAACGGCTTCGTTTAAAGGCAAAAATGAACAAAAAATACCAGCAAATCCGTAATGATAATTGAGGTCATGAACTTTTCAATGTAAGCCAAGAACACAAAAATTGGAGTACACGACTGCAATGTTTTTCCAACAAAGACTGACTTAGCGTGGGTGTTATTCTCCAACAAAACATTTTGATAATGTAAATCTGATCTGGCAGAAATGACTGCTGTATCAAAATGCTCCACAACAGCGGATAATCGCCAGCTGTTAGAAGGTCTTAACGTGCTCCATAACACCGGTCTGTTGTTTACTGCAGAGAAGTCTTAAAGTGTTCAACGGCAATGGTCTTTTGCTTGCAGAAGATAATTAATTATAAGTCTCAAAATGATCTATAACAAGGTTCTTTTGCTTGGTGTCGGAAAGACTTAGTGTGCGTAATGATAACTGTCACTTGCTTTAGGAAAGCTTTGAAGTACTCCACAACTGGGGGATTTTGCTTGGTGTAGGGAGGACTTAGAGTGATCAATGGCAGCAGTTTTTTACTTGCTGCAGGAAAATCTTATATGGCAAGCAAATACGCTATTTGTTTGTTGCAGGAAAGTCATAAAGTGCTTACTGACAGTGATCTTTTGCTAGCTACGGTAAGGTCTTAATGTGCTTAATGGCAATGGTCTTTCGCTTGCCGTAGGGAAGTTTTAAGTGCTGCATGATAATGGTCTTTTGCTTGATGTAGGAAAGTTTTTGGGTGTTCATTGACAATGGTCAAATGATCAGCTTTACTGGCTTTATAAGCTCCACGACAGTGGTCTCTTCGATCTAAAATGCTCAGAGTGCTCAACCAAATTGCCTTTTTCCTCAGGTTCAAAGTTATGACGACCTGACTGGGACGAGAATTCATTGTACTAAACCTGTGACTGTGTTGTCTGGCTCCGTGTGGACATCTGTGGGTAGTCTATTCATGGGTGACCATTTGATAGAACAAATGCCTCCCGTCAATACTTGGGGCAGTGAATTCTTCACTGTTCCCGTGGCCAACCGCACTGGAGGCGACATATTCCGTGTCCTAGGTTAGTATAAATGTATAATAGCCTTTCTTTCAGACACAATGTAGCACAATTCATTATAGAAGAAACCACAATAAGCAATTAAATGCACATTGAGCATAACACACAACACAATAAACAAAATTCTCGTGGGCCAGGAATGTACATCCCCATTACATAGTATGTTGACACTAAATTGATTAAACTAGGCGCTTGCGCAGTGGATGAACTAAGATTTAGAGCTATATTTCACCAGTGTATATTGATTTACCATTAGGGTTTCTATGGAAGTAGGTGTGAATAAATGTTGGGAATTTTAATGGAAAGTAATGGCAATACGCAACCCTGGTCCTGGTGACATATCCCTACGGTGTGATATTCATATGCAGTAGCTATGGTGGCAAGATGACCGAGTCACTTGCTGTTCTACGTCTCACAAGGTACCTTTAGGTATCGTTGTGCGATCCTGGTGGTCAAATTGATAACTGGATTTTGATAGTACAGTATTGGAGTCGGTGAACGTAATATGGTATTCTCGCCTCCACAGTCAACAGATGAACTCTTTGGGCTGGTACACTTACGCTGGTATATATCTTCAACATGAACAGTAAACCCCGCGTGATGTCATTCTGTTATCAGGTTTACATGCGTATTACATTATGTTCATACTTACAGTTGTGTACTTACTAAAAGGACCATGGCCTAAAAAGTAAAATGTGGTTGAAAAAGAATTTTCCCTCTACTACTCCACACAAAAGTTTATTTCAACTTACGGTTTTGTTTTGAAATATGCACAGTTCGGTTACACTCTTGTTTAAACATGTTAAACTTAAATGAAACTCTCCAAAATTGACGTTATAGAGTCTCCTTCATGCTCATGTGGAGCTAATCGGGAAACTATCACTTTTTCTTCGAATGTAATAAGTATGCAATACTACGGAACGAACTGCAATGTAAAATGATAATTCTTGGTAATTTTAACTTGAAAACTTTATTGTTCGGAACAGAAGGAAGAGGAATTTTTAAAGGTCAAAATGTGGAAATTCTTGAGGCTGTCCATAAGTATATTTAATTATCTGGTAGATTTAGAACGTGATTTAAATCTGGTAATCTTGCACAATTAATTTTACTTGTATTTATGCTTACACAGCAATCCCTTTCCCCCTTTTGCTCTTCCTATTTGTGGTCCTGTGCGTGACCTGTCTGTGTATTGTTGCTCGCAAACACATTGTAGTCTTGTTATAAATGTACAAGAGGCCCTTATATAGGTTGGTGAGCCTGTGGGCCATTTTTTTTTTTTTTTTTGCTAATGAAATATTTTTAAACAAAATGAAACTGTACAATACTCCACAGTACAAATCTAGTCCAGCATTACACGAGTCCTCTCTGGATTCACTGGTCTCGAAAAAAATGTGCCGTCAATGCAATTTGGTAAAAATATCTACTAGCTAGGGGCATAAAGAATATTCCATAAAAGAAACAAAAGAAAACCAATATACCAAATTGATGCACCTGCATAGCACACAACAAAAGCAATTTTAGTGCCCAAATAGGCTCTGTGATGAACGTGACACCTTCAACGATAGTGTCGATTGTATTATTGTAAGTGACTGCTCGACAAAGGTTTTTTTATTATTATTATTATTGTTGTTATTATTATTATTATCATCATCATCATCATCATCATCATCATCATCATCATCATCATCATCATCATCATCATCATCATCATCATCATCATCATTATTATTATTATTATTATTATTATTATTATTATTATTATTATTATTATTCTTTTGCCCACCGAGATTTCTCCTAGCCTGAGGCTTGAGCACAAGTGTTCACATATATATCTGGTTAACTAACACCTATTTTCATAATTTCTACCATGCATCACATTACTTGGACTTTTGTCTAGTTAGCATACTTGATGAAACAACTGTTCCTGCAAAGTTTGCATGAACGATCACCAATATCCTATTCTCAATAGTCAAAATAAATATCTCATATGGCTGAAGTTTGTAACTTTTGTTCTTTTGCAGCCCGAGAAAATGATACCAGGGTTCGTATCAGCAAAGCGAGATCATTCTTTACCTTGTCTTTAATGGAAAGTGAATTTCGCGACTTCGAGGGCAAATCAGATGAGATCATGCGTATAGTTGGTAATAAGGGTATTATGGTGGCGCAGTTCTGCAAATCACATGATGCGGATAAAAATCGGGAAAGTGACCCTTTTATGGTGCTTATTCCTCCTGTGCTTCAGTATAATGGGAATTACACCTTTACGACAATCACAAGGATGCATGGTCACTATGATCATTATATGAGCATTGTCATCAGAGAGTCTCGTTTGGATGGTTTGGTTTTAAATGGCCACGTGCTCTCTGACGACGATATAAAATGGCAATCAAGCTATGTTGGGGATAGAAATGTCACAGGGGCCATTATTTCTATAAAGACAGGTACACACAATGTTCGACACAAATCGTCTTCTGTGGTGTTCCAGGCACTTGTATATGGCTTGAAATTCCAGGAATCATATTCTCACCCAGCAGGGCAGAGAGTCCATGTTATACCGTATGTGTGTACTCGAGTGGCATTGTATCATGGCGATTATTTTGACAATGACTGTGATGGACGATTTGATGAAGAGAAAGCTGATGGCAAAGATGACGATAATGATGGCATCATAGATGAAGATGTGTATCTCGTCCCAGATTCCAACACTACTCCAGAAGACACGACCCAGTATACGACCTTTGTCTCCAGTATGACGGCCACCACAACAACTGACTTTGATGAATCAACAGATGGGGTCACTAAACCCGAAGTCACTAGGCGGGAATCATCATCCTCATCTATACCAACCACATCTTCATCTGTTACACCAGCACGGACGTTATCCACATCGATACCAACCACATCTTCATCTGCCACACCAGGTCTGACGTCATCCACATCGATTCCAACCACCTCTTCATCTGCCACATCAACACTGACGTCATTTTCAAGCACTTCTTCGGCTGGTCATCTAGCGGAAATTTCCAAGAGGCCCATGACATCAACAACCATTTCTACTGCTCAACATCGACCTCACACAACAGATTCTGTCACATATGTTGAACAAACCACATCAGTACGTGCAATTAAACGTGGACTTCTTCAAATTGAAGTTGATTTTTTGCGTCAACTTCGAAGTTTGATATCTTTGGATTTTACTGAACTTAATGAAACACTGGAAGGTTTTTCCACTGCGATTCCACGTCATGTAAGCAAAGAGGACATATTTTACCTTCAAGAATTAAGGAATATTTACCCGTTGAACAGGAGTCATAATGGTCCCACAGAACCTAAAAACTTGACAGCAGACGATCTGGGATTCTTGAGGCAATTACGTAAAACCGTTGGCATTGATTTGTGGAAAAGTAAAAGTAAGGCCTCATTGGAGCAGCTTCTGTGGAAAAATGAAATTTATTTTTTGAAGCAACTGCGACATCTTGTTCCTTCTGCTATTTTCAAGGATAATCAAACTGAATCTGGTGATTTCAGAAACCATAAAAGCTCATTAACAGCAAATGATTTGGCATATATAAAAGATCTTAGGAAGAACTTTCCACCAAACGTATTGAAAGTCGATGCGTCGAAAAACTACACTGCATTAAGTAAAGAGGATTTATTTTTCCTTCAGAGACTGAAGAAAAGTTACATTGGTAAACATACAGAACGAAAAATGGCCTGGGGAATCATATTTTGGGGCGACGAAATGAATTTCCTTCGGCAGCTGAAGAAAATGCTTTCTATAGAAACATTAAAACGGAAGAACGGATCTGTTATATCAGCCCCCCACCAGGGTGACATGAATTCAGCTGATTTAGAGTTTATTAAAGAATTGAAACGCCAGTTTCCGGCCGAGTTCCTGACGAACATTACAAATCATAATTCGACGGACTTGAATATTGAAGAACTGGAGTTTCTTCGAATTATTATGTCTTTGGTATTGCAAGGCTACCTAGACCTATCAGACAGGAACAACTGGGAGACTCTTCTTTGGGGTCAAGAGATAAAATTTATACGACAAGTTAAGGAAATTTTCCCTAGAGACATACCGGATCGAACATATACTGATACTGTAGAATCAACTAGTAATCCGCTTAGTATAACGTCCGATGATTTCAACTTTATAAAAAATGTCAAAGAGAATCTTCCACAATACTTTTTGGAAAATATCAAATCCGATGATGAATCTTCACTGACACCAGAAGAGCAGGCATTTGTAAAGAAGCTCAGAACTTTTAAAATTCCGGACATATCTGACAAAGCAGCATGGGAAGTACTTCTGTGGAAAAATGAAATAGCGTTCCTCAGGAAAATAATGAAAAGCTTGTCTTTAGATTCATTTAAATTAAATATTTCCAAACCACATAAAACAATTCTTACAACAGATGATATTCATTTCCTTACGTGTTTGAGATCTAAATTCCCGACAAATCTTCTACCTGATATAGATGATATAGAGATTACCAAAATAACTGACAAGGAACTGGGTTATCTGGCAAAGCTGAGGCTTCTCGTAACTCCGGAAATGATTAAATACGAGAATGCTTTCAGGATATTATGGAAACCCGACTTTGATTTTCTCCAGCATTTAAAACAAATTATTCCATTTCAGCCTCTAAACCAATCGATCACAGAAGTTGATGATCCGGTGTATCTCACTGCTGGGGATATCAATTTTCTGAAAAATCTTCAAGGCACAGTTCCATCACAGTTTAACAATGTAACTATAACCACAAAAATAATTGACAACGTAACGGCTGAGGATATAGCTTTTATTCGAAGGCTCCAGAAATCCGTTTCTGCTATCAGTGCTAATATGACAGGGTCGTGGGAATATTTCTTCTGGGACCATTGGGCACAGCAGAAGACAAGTGCAAAACCTACCACTGCACGCAGTGGTACAACTGGCATACAAGGTAACCTTGATAGATCAACTCAAATGACTAACAGTGTTACATCTGCCAGCTTTCCTAAGACTGAACAACGGACTACTGTACCAAGTGTTGAAGCCAGAGCAAAAACAACTTCGGAAATTCCATCAAGTGTCCCCTTGGCTGATACTACCCTGCGGTCTACGACTCAAATGGATGGTAGAACCACTCACCCCGATACATCAATTAGAGATGGTGACGAGACCACGATTTCCACCGACAAGTCTGCAGCAGGAGTTCAGATACCAACCGTCCATGGCGTGTGGTCAAAAGCGCAGATCAAAACGACAGTCGCGCCACGGCGTAACATAAACACAGTCATGCCATGGCAAGATACAACAAAGAGGAAACAAACACAAAAGACAACGCAAACGATGAACCCACGATCAACTGGTAGGGATATAACAACGACATATCCAGAGTACACCGCATATGAATCGAAGGTTTCTTCTACCGTTCCGGATTCAAAGTTAGACATGTCGCCAATGATATTCCTTTCTGTGGGCATTGTTTTTGGAATCCCTCTACTGTACCTTCTATGTTGCGTAATGCGTGCCCTGAAACCTTCATTGTGTCCAAAGAGAAAAAGGCGAATTTCTCCCTTTCGAAAGTTAAAATCTACAAAGGAATTACCTATCCAATCTCGAAGAGTTCCAAAATCTACCGTTTCGAACGGCAAAGAAAAATTCATATACAATTATTAGCGTCCATTCGATATATCATGTACGCTTTTACAATACATATACACACATACATGCATACATACATACACACGTACATACATACATACATACATACATACATACATACATACATACATACATACGATAAAGACCCAAACAAAGTGTGTGTCAATTTTCTTGAGTTTGCGGCGAAACATCGTTGATTTAGTCCCATTAAATTAGTACATACATAAATAAATACATACATACATACATACATGCATGCATACATACATACATACGTTCATACATACTTACATACATACATACATACATACATACATACATACATACATACATACATACAAACGATAGAAACCCAAACAAATAATCTGTCAATTTTCTTGTGTCTGCGGTGAAACGTTGATTTAGTCCCAGTAAATGAGAAGGATTAAGACATTCTGAAAATTTGATATCCAGACCTCAGGGCAAATTTTTACTCCATGTGCAAGAAAAGGGAGAAGGCAGGTATATGTGTTTTGATGCAACTGTACGCGTAGTTTCGGCGAAGGGTCCAGGTATCACCCTTTTCACAATATCATAAAGCGGGCTGATGATATCCAACGGATTATTTGCAGGTGTTGGCTTACTGACAATTAAACTAGCATTTTGTGGTCCAATAATTAAACTGGTGCTATAAATTTGATTACATATTTAAATTTTTCCTTATCTTTGTTAAATTTTTGTCTAATAGTCTCATTCAACGCTTGAAGGCAGTTGTACTTATTGAATCATCAACCTGTATTTGTAAAGAAAAGCGACAGCATCACCTGCGACGATGTAACTCGTTGAACCGAGTATTGTTGTCGCGTATTGTTTTACTATCACAAAGTTTGTCTCGTGTTCCATAAAACTGTTTGTCGTGCACTGACGGGAGACGTTTCTCGCGTCGCACAATGTAGTACAATGCGTGTTGATGTGACTGGCCACATTAAGACTGAAATTTTACTAGTTGCTAACCATAAATAAGTTACTTAGATGGTGAGTGCATTATGGGTTATATTCTTAAAGTTCAAGTCATTGTGCCACCTGCGTTCATTCAATTTACAACAGCCTAACATGCGGATATGAAAAAACTTTTTGGATCTTGCACGGCATTCTTGCTTCCGTTCCAAATCCGACAAACTGTTTCTTCTTCTTCTTCTTCTTCTTCTTCTTCTTCTTCTTCTTCTTCTTCTTCTTCTTCTTCTTCTTCTTCTTCTTCTTCTTCTTCTTCTTCTTCTTCTTCTTCTTCTTCTTCTTCTTCTTCTTCTTCTTCTTCTTCTTCTTCTTCTTCTTCTTCTTCTTCTTCTTCTTCTTCTTCTTCTTCTTCTTTTACTACTACTACTACTACTACTACTACTACTTAGAATAATAATAATAATAATAATAATAATAATAATAATAATAATAATAATAATAATAATAATAATAATAATAACCTTCATTTCACGTCGAGTAAAATACAAAAAAGAAACATTAGCGCCGAAGCACTATCTTTCGACACTGTGAAAATATGAAATGAAAAAAGGGTATGTACAATGATCTCACAGATGAAAATATATAGATCCGATAATCAGGAAACTAGGTTATATTAAAAAAAGCTTAATTTCTGAATTGACATAGGACACAGACTGAGCTCGAACATGATGGGCCAAGCCAGTTGTTGATTAGGTTTTTGAATTGTTAGGTTTTTGAATTGGCGTAAGATTGTAGCTTGCTTAAAATCTAAAGGTAAATTGTTCCATATTTTAGCCCCTTTGTAATTTAGAGAGTTTCTTCCATAAGTCACTGACTTGTAAGCAGGCTGCTGTACGTTTCTATTGTCCCACAGATCGTAACTTGTATCTTTTTTACGTACATATCTTTCATAAAAGGGGGAATTTCTTCAGCAAGAATTTTGTAAACTTCAATAGAAATTTTCCTGAGTCTACTTAAGTAAAGTGGAGGTTTCTTATCACGTTGCAGTTCATTTTTATAAGAAGACTGAGAATCATAAAAGACATATCGCAAGGCTCTTTCTTAGAGTCTATATAAGGAGAGCTGAGCAGGCAATACACGGAGCTTGGTCTATTTATGCAGGTAGCATTTCCCGAGATAGGGACCGTTGTACTTCTTAAATTTCATACTATGCCCTTATTGTTCCACAACAGAATGTACATAATGACGAAATGATTGTGTCGTTAGTTTTCAGGAAAGAAGATGACAGTGTATATTGCTACGTGCTTAACTATTTGCTGATTTTTACACGGCTTTGCAAGTGTGTCAAATTTTCAAAGTAATAATCCCTTTTGGTTGTCTGAAAAAAGTAAAAATGGGGGTCTGCTTAAAGATATCAGATATCTTTATTTATGTGCTGATATTTTATTTGTCAGCAAAATGAAATTCATGACTTTCTTTTTGAAATCGTCTTTTCTGTATGTATAAAAATTATAGTAACACCACCTTCGATTCAACATCAAGATCATTCTTAGTAACTGATTAAAATAAATGATAGACACACGTCAATGATCTTAAAATCCATATTGTTGAATTCGTTCTAAACATATAAATGAGGATATACATTAAATCTTAAATACCAGTACATGCATACGTTTTTATTCTTCAAATAATAACAGTAACAATAATAATAATAATAATAATAATAATAATAATAACAACAACAACAATAATAATAGTAATAATGATGATAATAATAATTATAATCATAATAATTATAATAATAATAATAATAATAATAATAATAATAATAATAATTAATTAATAAATCAATAAAGTCAGTTTATGCAACACACAATCAATTTTTAATCCTGCTTCAAAATATGTTATGTAAAAAGCATGTGCTTATGTGTACGTTACAAATGCTTAATGCCGACTTATAAATACACGAGGGGCTGGATAAGTTTCCGATTGTATTCATGCTATGTAATGTCTTGTGGAAGTCAATAAACAACAAACACTCCATCACGTGTATAAATTGACATGATTGGAATCGTTGCATTAAATATCAATGCACGATAAATGTTACCTTTTAATGTGGTCTCCCATCTGTCACGAAAGTTACTTGACTGTGTGGTCTGACTTTGATTTGCCTTTGGAATCCGTTTTGCTCTGACCGGTCGACAATGAAGGCCTGACTGCTGCGAAACCTGGATGAACATACCTTTGATTAAGTTACGTGCTGAATCAACACCACATCATGACTACCAACGGTAGTGGAGATGCTCATCTGTGCAGGCTTATTAAACTCACATGCATGTATGTATGTATGTATGTATGTATGTATGTATGTATGTATGTATGTATGTATGTATGTATGTATGTATGTATGCATGCATGTATGTATGTATGTATGTATGTATGTATGTATGTATGTATGTATGTACACGTATGTTTGTTTGTATGTATACGTCAATCTTTCAGTTAAACACGCGAAGACGGCGGCAAGATATAATTATGTAATATAAGCATTTTTTTATCTTCTGAAACTTTTGGTTCCGTGAAGATAATAGCACACAAAGGTAAAAGTTGCAGGGGTTGAGCTATAACGGCAAAATCATGACCCGACCACAAAATGACTTTTTTCCATTTTCATAAAGTTTGAACTTTACCTTTATTGTCACGAAACATGAATCCCCAAAAAGCATAATTTCTGTGATAAAAGGGGAAAAAGCATGACTATGTTTTAGTCTGCATGCCAGTTGACAAACGTATGCGAATAGCTAAGGAAAAAATATTTGGTCGCCAGATGGCCGCCAGACAAGTAAAAATGGATTAAAAGCCCAAAAAATCACCTAAATATGTTGAGAAGAAACCTGTAAACAGTCGTGTTTCCATACTAGTTTATTTTTTAAATGTTGTAGTCCATAAAATGTGATAGGGTTATTAACCCTCTGGTATTGTTTCAACCTTAGAGATTTTGATTATATAAACATTGCTCTATAATGACTGTTCTTGTCTTGTGTCTAAGGCCGTGTTGAAAATAGTGTATCGCATCTGCCCATAAATGGATTTTGTTATATAGATGTGGGTAGGCCTACCATTTAAGTGGCCACGTGCCGGCAAACATCATTACTTTTCTAAAAGACTATTTCAAAGACTGTTTGTATCATTCATCTCTTACTGTCAATGCAAACTACTCATTACTCGGACCACTATCTGTGACGTCTGGTGGTGTCATTATCCTGCATACTGTTATGTGTCCGTTAATGTACTGTCCTGTGGTTTGAGCCCTTACCTTTTACACCATACTCTGTATTTTATTCCTTTTTTTCGCAAGAGGAATTTGTATAGGCTATGCCTGTTTTCCAATTTCCTTAATATAATATGTTTAAACCAAGGTTAGAATTAAGGCTTTATGCAGTGGCAGTTAGCTCGTGCACAATTTCAAGAATACTAGTATCTTCCGCGATTAGTTGGATGTCACAGGTAATGTTATCAGTGACGTCGTTTATGTAAACGAGGAAAAGTAGGGGGCCAAGGATAGAACCTTAGGGCACTCCAGTCTCTATGGGGAGCCAAGAGGAGGTCGGTCCTCCAAGACTAAGGCGTTGAAGTCGGTTTAAAAGGTAGCTTTCTATAAATCGTAAGACAGGACCTTCAAAGGCCAATTGGTTCGGTTTAAAAAGTAGACCAGCGTGCCAATCTCTATTAAAGGCCTTGGATATGTCCAGGAAAACCATACCGGCCTCGTGGCCCAACTTAAGTCCACTGTTAACAGTATGAAGTATGCTAAAAACTTTATTTATAGTGGAGTCGTTTTTCTTGAAACTATAAGTTTTGGCAGATAGTAAATTGTTGGAAGTTAGATACTCATAGAAGATGTTATAGATTAAACGCTCAAGTACTTTAGAGACATTACAGAGGAGTGAAATTGACCTGTGGTTTTCCTTTGACTGTTTATTACTTTTTCTGGAAACATTATACAAAGTTCACAGTCAGCGTGGTGAAAGGATAAGTTTCGGGTCTACGTTTGAAGTTGGGGCAGAAAATGCTTTCATATCTTTTAAAATACTTACAGCTAGTATAAATTCTGATTTCTGCTAATTAGCCGATCTTAATTGGCATTATTTTGGTCCAGTAAAGAGAAAAACCACTTTCGCATCAAATTCTATTTAAAAGTTATTATCTTGAGAGTTAAAAGAAATTCCTTGAAATTTACCACATCGATACAAAACTTGTTTCAAACAAATCCAAATATCTGTACAATAAATAAAATGTATGGTTTGGTGGGTGAAATGAGAATCCTTTTGAGCTCCTCCACCTTAAACAGTGTCACATTAGTGTGTCACATTAGTGTGCCTCATGCAAAATTGTGGCCCCCCTTTTGGCAGGTTCAGCCCGACCCTGACCTCCTGAAGACTGGGCCAACAGCTTCCCTCGACACAATCTTCATGTGCCCGGTGTGCGACGAGGTAAGCAGTTGACTGATGACATGTTGTTGCGAAGGAGCAGAATAGCAGACGACATTTCCGCGCCAAGCTCTTCCTGGTCAAAAGGAAAACGGAGCATGCCAATACATCTATGTTAGGTCCCTCAGGGTTACCTTACCAGTACTTTGCGTTATGAAATTGGCTTAAAGGATATATTTCTCGAAAAATTTATGAACTGGATAAATCCTGCTCTTCCATAAAACTCAGATGAATAATGCAATTCTTGATTTTCCTTTATATTGAAAAAGGAATAGCATTTTAAAGTTTCCCCTCGCCAAGTACTTTATTTCTTTATGAAAAGTGAAGGAGTTGAATTTTTATAGCACTTTTGTGAAACAACTTTCCCTTTGCAATGACGCAATATATACTTTATTCACTATAATATTTTTTATCGTGCGGAGTTGCCTCTCATTTGGTGGCTGCTTTCGTCACCTTCCGTCACAGTTTGACCACCCGGGTTTGTGACGTTACGGAAGGGCGCTTCTGCACCAAATCAATGACTCCCAGCAGTGAATGTCAGTGTGCTCATTACAATGGGATCCAAACGGGAAACTGTTCCCGCTTGTCCAGTCTGAACTCACCCACCATGGTGTACCGATGTTCGAAGGGCGCCACAAGCTACGACAAAGTCGGTCTTTGCCGGTACAACTTGGGCTGAGCCTGTGCCCAGAGCTGTCACTGATCATGCCGTAAGTGAAGATCACCAAAATATTTCCATGTGGTCCGTCCGTAGATCTCTGTTGTATTGAAAGGGTTCTCAATGGTTGTTTGTGAGGAAATCATGCTTCATAATTACAATGATAATACTAAGTAGTAATCCACCAATGTACATCGTTGGTGTTTTATAATGAACCGCTGTAAATAACAAATGCCCATACTTCTTGAGCTGTAGGCATGGTAAAACGGAAAACAAAAAACAAAAACCAATAAAAAAACCTGTTTGACGACAAAACATACACACCGACTCTGTTTGCAATACCAGTTTCTAAAAACTTTGCTGCATTTTGCTTGTCAAAATGCAACATTTTCTTCATTTTTTGCAAATATTGCAACAAATAGAACAGCATGTATGTAATGCAGAAACTGTACTATTATTTTGCAACAACCAGAATGAAAATCTACATTTTACAGTCGACACTTGGTGTCAAACGCAATCATGCGATAAATAACTTTGTGAAAACAAAATGTTTTTCCCGCCTGGATATCAGATCTAGTAGTCATACTGGGACTTGTAACATATTTATTTGAATGTTCAGTCCCGGCGCAGGATTGTACTGTTATGTGCATACATTCTGTGACTACCCCGAGATGTTATGAATTTAATTTTACAATAAAATTTATCACGAAATGAGTCCTCACTCTTAATTATATTTTCAAATATCTATTTTCAGTATAAGCTTAGTGGTGCGTTTGTATCTGTGAATGGCTATTTGCCTATGTTGCATGGATCACTGTTTATTGTGTGTGTGTGTATGTGTGTGTGAGAGAGAGAGAGAGAGAGAGAGAGAGAGAGAGAGAGAGAGAGAGAGAGAGAGAGAGAGAGAGAGAGATTTTGCCTTTTGTCTTTGAAAGCACTATTTTGCTGATATTAGTATATTCTGAAATGAATATCTACCGATGTTGTGGGTGTAGTGAAATGAATAAATAACCAAAGACAGCACCTCGTAGATGTTTTTTTTTTTTTTTGCTTGTTTGGCCTTTTTTTTGGGGGGGGGGGTGTTCACAATAATTGTCCTTGAGAGTTGCAATGATGAAAATTGTGTATGTTTTAATCGCATGAGTTTCCCTTTTCTGAGAGACTTGTATACTTTTATACACACATACTGGCTTACTTATTATGTACTTTTTATTGAATCTTTGAATCTAATTTGTAGAAAACACCTAATATTACGGATATTATTTTGATCTCAATGTCAAATGACAAGAAGCTGTATTTTATACGAACTACAAGATTCTACCAAAACAGTTCGTGAAGTCATCTGCATCCTACTACACAGATCTAGTATCCTGTTCATAAGGATGACTTTGAAGTATATTTCTTCTGCCTTTATAATCACATGTACAATGACACATAGTATAGATGGTATTCAAATTACATGGGCCGTTGCGATACTTCGATGTTCATGGTTTTCCCTTAAGGCTTGTACCAGCAACTTACACACAACAACACTTTTATCCGTTGTCAAGAAGTGTTTTAATACCAAATGCATGCTGAACAACATTATAACTGGTCAAATTAGCGCATGTGTTTTGTAACCACCGAACGGCCGGGCCTCGAACCAGCAATCTTGGCACCAACCACCTGGCTCAAAATGGGAGACGCCCATGCACGTACATACCAGCTGCACCCAATCCCCATTCCTAAATAGAATGGTTCAGTTGAGACAGGTATGCGAATATGTTAATTTTTATCAGACTTATATTCACAACTGCAAAAACGATTTTTAATGGCTAGTCCATTTTTCCTTCCCATTAGGCTACTTTATATTATAATATTTATGGCAAATTGGCACGTCGGTGTCAAAAAGACAAAACAACAGTTCCAGTTTTGCTCTGAAATTAACACTTCACCAGGGCACCATCAAGGCGCGAGCAGTATTTATTATCAAAATATACAAAATTTAAATGGTTATATCTTTTAACCATAGTGTATTTTTTCACTATGCGATTTGTAGTTTGAGATCTCCACCTCTTCATTGATATGACTTATATCATATTACATGGTTCACTGAGTTACTGTTCGCAACAATCAAGTCGTCGTGTTTACATGGGAATATCGGAATCTAGGTAACCATCATGCTGGACGGACGTATCAGATTACCTTTTTTAAAAGTTGCTCTGAGATACGCACATGTAACATGGCGGTCACAAACAGTCATGATGACGTCATCAAGTTGTCTTAGGGATACAAATCTTCGTACAAAAAATGTGGTCTTGTAATGTACAAACGTACAACACTTTTACACCTTTCTGTACGCTATGCACTGTGTCTCTGCATTGAAGCTATCGTGAAATCGAGAGACAATTAAATTAATTTTGTTTTATCCTGTATTAACTTCTGTGTATTTTACTTGTATTGTCTTACTGTGATTATCTCGATGTATCGTGTAGTTTTTCCTCGAATTCGGGGGTTTTAATAAAATTATTATTATTATTATTATTATTATTATTATTATTATTATTATTATTATTATTATTATTATTATTATTATTATTATTATTATTATTATACAATTAATGGCATCAACGTACATGAAGTAACCTGGGTAGACAGGCAATTTATATCCTGAATTTTGCAGGCAACTATGATATATTCAATCAATGTCATTATTCAATACTGTAGATTGATTTTCAATTATTTCTAAAATATATTTTTGCTCATCTCACTTCATACTTGGAAGACCGAATTATGATACCAGGGACCATCACATTCTTGGGCAGGAAGCGTTTGCCGGCATTAGGATTAGCGTTCTCGCAGCTGCTGGAGCTACTTGTGTCACTGGCACTGGAAGCAGTAACTATTGCACTAAAACTGAGTAATCTCTGCCTGGGACTGGGCATCACTTTACCTCTTCGCCTTTTTTTCCTAAAAGTCCGGGATGTGCACACGGCGCGTGCGCCACAAATGCAACACACAATGACCGGTAAGCCTATCAAGATAACACCACCCACAATAAGGATGATAGGAAGAGCCTCTTCAATTGTCATGGTGCTGTGACCTACTTGTGGTTGTTGAACCACTACACCATTGCTCGGTCTTGCACTTAATGTATATGACATATTATGAGACCAATCAGATGTCGCCAAGTTTGGGAGTTCTAAATACTTTGTTGTTTTATCTTTGGCAGACCTTGTTTTAAACTTTCTCTGTGTACTTTCGTCAGTTATGACACCGTCAACCAATACAGTGGTACTAAAACTTGGTGTGAGAATAACTGTTGTAGTGGCTATTTCAGTGTTGAGTGATGATTGCAATTGATACATCGTAGTCTTTAGGCTAGGCAGTGATGCAGATTGGAGGCTTGAATACAGGGTATGTGTACCACCTGTATCTGAGGACCCAACGACAGAAGCCAATGAAAATGCCTGGGCTTCCTTAGCATTGGTATATTTATCAATGTTCCATCCTTTTTCCTTCAATTTCACATACTCATTCCAGCTGCCCCCTTGTTCAAGCATTTTGATATATTCAATAATTGTTAAGCCCTCTTTCCGGAAATTAATATATTCTTCCCAGTTTCCTCCTTTAGAGCGTATCTTTATGTAATCCAATATTGCGAGTCCCTCCTGACGAAATTTGATGTATTCCGTCCATGCACCTCCCATATTACAAAGTTTCACATAGGCGTCCATCATAATTCCTTCTGCTTTAAAACGTAAATACTGATCCCAGTTCCCACCGTTTTGGCAAAGTTTTATGTAGTCTGCCCAACTGAGACTGAGATCTCTAAATTTAATATATTCCTGCCAAGTTAATCCCTGTGCAAGGTGTTTGGCGTAATTGTTCAGCGTTATATTCTCATTACGTATTTCAATGTATTCAGCTAGTGAGATATTAAGTTTGTTAAATGCAATGTAATCGTTCCAATTCATTCCTGCCATTCTAATAGTGACATATTCTTTCCATGACAGCCCCAGGTTTCGAAATTTAGTATATTCATGCCATGTGATGCCTTGTGAATGCAATCGTTTGTAACCTTTTAGTGTCAGGCCAAGCCTATGCAGTTCTAAGTACACTTTCCATGTTATGCCTTGGCTGAGGAGTTCTTTGTAATCTTCAACAGTGAATCCAAGACCAAAGAAGTTTTTATAATCCTGCCAAGATATGCCTTCTTTAAGAAGAGCTGTATACTCATTCAACGAAACACCAAGGTCGCTAAATCTTATATATTCACCCCAGCTAAGTCCATAGTTTAGTAAAAATTTGTATTCTGTGAATGAAAGCCCGAGCTTTTCAAAATTGGTGTACTCTTGCCAAGATAGACCCAGTGCATGTAAAGCTTTATATTCAGGCAGTGTTAACCCTAGTTTCTCAAAGTGGCGATACTTTTTTAAAGTCATACCAAGATAGCGAAAAGTCACATATTCTGACCAGGACATATTAAAAATGTTTTTTAAAGATTTGTATTCTCCCAATGTTAATCCCTTTCTTGCAAACTTCAAATATTCTTCTACAGGTAATCCAATCTCTTTCAACTGAGAGTATTCTTCCAACGTCACATTCAGGTTTACAATCGCGAAGTATTGCTGAAAGTTTAAACCAAGCTTTCTAATTTTATTATACAGATCCGTAGTTAAATTATACCTTAGCTTTACGTAATCCTCTAACGTAATACTTTTATTTCGAAGTTCGACAAACTGATCAACTGTCAGATTTAAATCCTTTAACCGACCATATAAATCTAGGGTTATATTTTTCTGGAGAAGCTTCTTGTAGTTATCCTCAGAAAGTCCAAGTTCCTTCATTTTTGCGTAGTCTTCTGCAGAAATGCTGTGGTTACGAGCACTAATATATTGCTGCACAGTCAGTCCCAGATTTTTCAGCTTGGCATATTCTCCCAATGTAATGTTTTTCCCACGCAGTTCCGTGTATTTTTCAAGTGTTAAATCTAGCTTTTTCAGTTTAGCATATTCTACCAAAGAGATGCCACGTTCTCGAAGTTTTATATACTTGTCTACCGTCAGTCCCAATGTCTTCAGTTCACTATACTCTTCGAGACTGACATTGTTCTGCAGTAATCTAATAGTGGCCTCAGGTGATAATCCTAAATTTTTACTTTTAATGTAATAACTGAGTGTAACATTATTTTTCAGAAGTTTAATAAATTCATCTAGTGTAACGTTTAAATCCTTAAATTTGGTATAATATTTTAAGGTAATATTGTTGAAGCGAAGGAGTAGGAACTCTTCAGTAGTCAATCCTAAGCTCGTCATTTTTTCATACTGTTGATATGTAATATTGTTCTTTGTTAGCTTCAAATATTCTTCTACTGTTACATTTAGCTGTTTGAATTTTTGAAAGCCTTCAAGGGATTTCATATTCGAACGAAGTTTATTGTATTCCTCTGATGTCAATCCTAAATTTTGCATTTTTTTGTAATCTTCTAATGAAATATTGTTCTGCTGAAGCTTCACAAATTCATCAATAGTAATATTAAAATATTTGAATTTGGAAAAATCCTCTGCAGAAATATTAGAAGAACGGAGTCTGTTGTACTCTGCAGCCGTCAATCCTATCTCTTTCATTTTCGTATAATCCTCGTAAGATATATTATTTTGTTGGAGTTTTAGCAACTCATCTAGCGTCACGTTCAAACCCTTATACTTAGCAAAGTAAGCTAAAGAAATATTGTTTGCACGAAGTTTATTGAATTCTTCGGTTGTCAATCCTAATTCTTTAATTTTTTTGTATTCTTCATAAGAAATATTGTTTTTTTGAAGTTTTATAAATTCGTCTATTGTAATGTTCAAATTCTTGTACTCAGCAAAATCTTCCGTTGAAATGTTGTTGGCAAGTAGTTTAAAATACTCCTCTACCGTTATGCCTAAGTCTTTCATCTTTTTATATTCTTCGTAAGACATATTATTTTGTCGAAGTTTTATAAATTCGTCTATGGTTACGCTCGAGTTCTTGAACTTGGCAAACTCTTCTACAGAAATGTTGTTTGCACGAAGTCTATTATATTCTTCTGTTGTCAATCCTAATTTCTTCATTTTGTTATATTCTTCGTAAGAAATATTATTTTTTTGAAGTTTTATAAATTCGTCTATTGTTACGTTCGAGTTTTTGAACTTGGCAAATTCCTCTGCAGAAATATTGTTTGCGCGAAGTATGTTGTATTCCTCCGTTGTTAATCCTAATTTATTCATTTTGTTATATTCTTCGTAGGAAATATTATTGTTGTGAAGTTTTATAAATTCGTCTATTGTTACGTTCGAGTTTTTGAACTTGGCAAATTCTTCTACAGAAATATTATTTGCACGAAGTTTCTTATACTCTTCTTCTGTCAATCCTAAATCTTTAATTTTCTTATATTCTTTGTAAGAAATATTAGTTTTTTGGAGTTTTATATATTCCTCTATTGTCACGTTCAAATTCTTAAATTTAGCAAATTCTTCTAATGAAACATTGTTTGCCCGAAGTTTATTGTACTCTTCGGTTGTCAATCCCAATTCTGTTATTTTTCTCAAGTCTTTAATCGTTATCTTATTTTTTAAAAAAATTTCAAATTCTTCTACAGATATGTTCAATTTTCTCAGCACAATCAAGTCG
Source organism: Hermodice carunculata (assembly GCA_964020975.1). NCBI lineage: Eukaryota > Metazoa > Annelida > Polychaeta > Eunicida > Amphinomidae > Hermodice > Hermodice carunculata. The sequence continues at coordinate 43,416,371 of OZ026615.1, read as the reverse complement.
TCTAACGACATGTTTTTGGCCCGCAGTGTATTGTAATCTTTTGTAGTCAACCCTAAGTTCATCATTTTTTTGTAATCTTTAATGGTAATGCCATTCTTAAGTAGTTTTACAATCTCTTGGAAAGTAATATTAAGATCTCTGAATTTGGCATATTCTTCCACTGAAAGCTTGTTTTCCAAAAGTGTACGGTATTCCTCTTTAGTTAATTCCAAGTTTTTCATTCGAGTATAATCTGTATAAGTCATATTATTGTTTAGAATCTTGATAATTTCCTCAATCGTTAAGTTTAAATTTTTGAATTTTGTCAATTCCTGCAAGGAAATATCTTTATCCTGTACCTTGTTGTATTCTTCTTCTGTGAGTCCTAACTTTTTTATTGCATAATAAAAGTCAAATGTAACATTTTTCTTATTGAGTTTCAAGAATTCTTCCACTGTCACGTTCAGTCCCTTAAATTTAGCAAAATATTCTAAGGAAATATTTCTAACTCTTAGTTGAATGTATTCTTCATAGGTCAGGCCAAGATTTTTCAAGTTTTTGTACTCTTCCATAGTAACATTTTGCTTGCGTAGTTTTTGGTATTCTTCGATGGAAATTCCCAACTCCTTCAATTTTACATACTCTTTCAGTGTGATATTTTTTTCACGAAGCTCAGCAATATCTTTTCGATCCAGTCCCAGTTCCTTCAATTTATTATACTCCTCTATGGTCAAACCTTTTTCGCGAATCCATGAATATTCGTCGAATGAAATATTTTGAGTACCTACTGTCTGATACTCTCCCCATATGTACACCATGGAAGGGTTCAAAGATGGTAGATCAAGGAAAGGGTCGGTGGGTAAAGATGTCGCATGTAACTGTAAGGAACCTAATTGGCTACTTTGCACAGTTCGGAAGTTTTCAGTCTCACTATGGGTTTGGCCAAGGTTGGCATAAACTCGACTATGTGAAATGGACGTTGAATGGTTCACCAGTTGGTCAGAGGAATTTGTAGTCTTTTGGAGCGTTTTATTTTTTGTGTCGCGGTCTAACCTCGTTGTGACTGAAAGTGGAGTTGTAACTTCTCGCACCAATCCGTTTATGTTAACGGTTATAGTATCAACAGTAGCATTTGGATTAGCAGTCGTTGTCGTATTATCAAAAATATCTTCATCTATTTTCCCATCACCATCGTCGTCTTCTCCGTTAAGGAATTCTTCATCAACACGTAAGTCACAGTCATTGTCAAAACCGTCATTGTGATACATGTCTGTTGGGGTGCATGCGTAAGCGATTATTTCTAACTTCTGACCAAGGGAATGTCCATATGCTTCTTGAAATTTTAGTCCATATAAGAATGCCCCAAACACACTTCCATTTGATGCGTGAGTCAAGTTAGCGGACGATACATTTAGTTTCAGCGTTGCTACAGAATATTCCGATCCTTTTAATCTTAACCAATCCCGGTAAAATAAATCTGACGTCAGAGGCATATTATCCAATAGCAAATTATCTGTATCGTTCTTATGGACGACAAGGCCTATATAAGTATCAAAGTTTCCCGTCATGCTGCTAATGGTAGAGAATGTATAGTTTGTGGAGTACTGTTGAACAGGTGGGATAATTGTCATAAAAGGGTCGCTTATTCTGTGTGCATCGGGGCCATCGGCGTTGAAAGACTTGCAGTATTGCGCTAGCATGACCGCTTTATTCGATATAATGTGTAAATGTTCATTTGGACCACTTTCAAACTCGTAGTATCGACCTTCGCCAACATTGCCCAGCTGAAAATATCTTCTCCCATCTGTGTGTAAAACCCGTATTAAGGTGCCGTTTTCCCTGGCTGTAAAATCACATCACAATTAAAGGTAAAATGCTATGAAGGTATGGAAATTCCAATTGAGCCATTAATGAAACAAGAGGATCTCTCTCTCTCTCTCTCTCTCTCACACACACACACACACACACACACACACACACACACACACAAATATATATATATATATATATATATAATATTGCAGTTGACCGACGATTTAATATTTCCAAATACATGTAAAGATGTCATTTTGACCTTGCAAGGTCAGTCATTATCAAAATAATTAACACCACAAGAAGTCTGATACGTAGTTTCCCATTAATGTTTTCCAGTAACCATGGACCTAAAAGCCACCATTGCCACAATATAATAATTATATATAACTTGCCGAGTGAGAATAAAAATCCTGAAACGTAATCGGTCTGTGACCTTGAGAAAGTAGTTCAAGATTGTCCATATTTAACAGTATCAAACTTTCATATGAAATCCGTTTGTGATACATTTAGTAACATAGCCTTATTTGGACTCAAAATATTGAATTAAGTGTCCTTTGCTAAAATGCTTAATCGTCTTGAAAAATAGGTCAGTCACCTCCGAAATGAACAAAATTTGACCATTGGTCCAACGTATATTTCGTGTAAATGTTGTAGATCCGTCTAAATTTGTTATCACAATAATAAAGTAAATTAGTTTTGATACTTATGACTTTAGTTCAAATCAATACCACAAGTGGCACCATCATGACTCCACATTAATAAACTTTTGTCCACATGAATGTTCCTGTAATGGTCTATGCATATACGATGTAATGACCATCACAAACATAATAAGATATGAAAAATGAAACAAATAAAAATTGTAGACTGCACCGCGTTCACAAAACGTTTATGAACGGACATAAGTGATCGTATAAGTTCTGCGACTTTCGATCAGCAAAGCTAAAAAACTCGAATTCAGCTAAATGCTATATATGCATTCCATGTCACAGGATGCATAATTATTGAAACGTCGGTTCTGTCACAATTTGGTAAGGATTCATACCGGAAAACGTCAAGATTGTAAAGCGACGCATTCTATACAACAGTTCTCACAATATTGCAAAACACGCACCGCATCGTTGCTGTTTCCTTGCACAGCAGAAGAACGAACCAACTCCTGGTCCCCAAGTTTGGTATTCCATAATGTCGACAAAAATTAACAAATGCCCACCATTTTCCAAATTGCAATCGTTTTAAATAAGATTAAATAACAATATAGTTTCTTTCAATTCTGTAGCCATTCTCGAGAGAGACTCGAAAATAGAGTTAAGAAAACAAATGATGAAAAACAGTGAAAATTGCAGCGCCAACCAGTGACCAAAAAGAAAACTATTTGACCTTGTGCGCGATGTCAAACAACTGGCCAATTAATTCCTAAAAAGGAACCTTAGATTGAAAGAAAAAACGTAAATAATTTATCGAAATAATGGAAAAGCTACAGCATCATCATTTCTTTCGCGAAGCCAGTTGAGGTCCACCTGGCGACCATCTGTGACTGGAATCAAAGCATCCCATACAACTATTTCGACAATATCCTCATTATTTTCCCAAAAGTGCATCATCATAATGACTTAAATCATAGTCTGATATTATTTCTGACAATTCTGTAGAGTTGGAGAAGTTGATAATAGCCTCAAAACCAATAAACTCACAAAAATGCGCCGCCACCCGGAGGCCAAAGTGTGAACGACGTGACCAGAGGTGACCCTGTATGCAATCTCAAAGCAACTGGCTAACCAATTCTCGAGAAAAAAAAAATGGCTTGAAAACGAAAGAAAAAACAAACAAAGCAAAAAAAAGTAACATAAACAACAATATATAAATTAAATATATGAATGGATGAACAAATGAATAAATAAACCAACAAACAAACAAATAAATAAATATTTAAATTAAATGAATGAATGGATAAATAAATAAATATATAAATAAATAAATAAATAAATAAATCATCTCGCATACTCAGTAAAGGCCGACCTGGATATTATCAACGTGAAGTTCTCTCTTCAACATTAACATTAGTTATGTAGTGTTACCTCTCGACCACTGTTGCCAAGACCTCTGTTTCTGGCCACATCGCCGGACAAAATTGAGTTGGGTACTCACTCAATTGTTCTGAAAACCTGATGGTGGCAGTGGCTACTTTGCTTGGTTCCTCTGGTTCCTGACGGTGACTTCCAGTGTACAAGTTCCCTTTCTTGTATTCCTTCTACCTCCTTGGGCGCCATTTCTGGCATGATCTAAAGAGTTGTGAGCTCTGTGACTTTTTCTAGCTGTGTGTACTACCTCTACTTGCATAGCTGCGGGAATTTGTTTTCTACGCTATGCTAGTCCCTTCTGACATAGGGAAAGCTTTTATTTGACCTGCAGATCCCCCTGAGAATTGTAAAAGTATGGCTAGTCATTTGGTTTAAAACCGATCTTTTCCACGATGGCACCTTGTGGGTCAAATTGCAGACAGAGTGAGGACAGTGGTAGTCAGGCATTCACTGCTTAGCAGCAAGCTATAGTTGTCGAGCCAGGGACCACTTTTCTTTCTCCCTTGTTGAGTAGAGGGCGGAACATGGACTATCGGAATCACTTCATGGCAGCCTGGGACAACCATGAAAACTGTTTTGGTTGTTGCCAACAATTTGGCCACATGTGTTCTCCAGAGAATATTTGCAGGTTTTGTGTTAGGTGGGGAGATGACAAGTGGCTGCTCTTTGAGCAGTCTTGAAGGAAGAATGAGAGGGCTAGTCGTAAGGATGCTGCTGCTAAATGCCATGCCATCGAGTCTGACTCCACGGAGTCTTCTACCCCAGTGATACCATGAGAGGACTGAAAGCAAACCCATACAGCTTGCCCGCTGGTTCAAGTGGAAGCTAACCCTTCACATGAAACCCCCTAGGGGAATAGTGAGAAAAGGTGGATTAGTTGGGCAGTACGAGATCACCTTGTGGGTATCCCAAGCACTCGGCATCACTTGGGGTGATGACCAGAGCTCCTCAGCTGCTGATCCAAGACTCTCAGCAGTCTTGGAGATGATGGCCAGGAACCAACAGATGCACATGGATGTGATCCAGCAACTCTTTCTTCTCCCTAAGCCCACAAATTCAGATACCCATCCAAAGCAACAAGTTTAACGCCACCTGGATCTTCTAGCCTGGACCCCTCGGTCCAAGTGCTTGGAAACCAAGCCAGCCAAACGGGTGAAGCCATGATGGAGACCAATGGTATGATATCCAGCATTCTGGAACCCCAGTTAATTCCCCGAGCTCCAGGGTCAGAGAGCTTGGGTTGAATGTCTAGCTATCTCAGAGCACCAGAGAAGGTATCCAAGTCTGTGGTGGTGCCTACCTGTAGCAAGCCTTTGGCTCCTGTGGTTGTGCCCCCACTCGTGACCCAAGGGCTGACTCTGGAGCCTCCAACCGCTGTGCCAGCAGTGCCAACTGATCCTCCTCTGTGTCTGACCTGGACCAAGCAGCTGGTGACCCCTCTACACCCTTCATTTGAAGTGGGTGCCCTGCCTGCCTCTTTTGAGAGGCAAGGGGAACATAAACTCTGCAAGAAGCAGCAGTTACAGATGGAAAGTCTGTCTTCATCTGCCCCTGCTGACACTCCCACCATGTCAGAGTCTGCTGTTTTAGATGAGCAGCTTCTGCCTCCATTCTGAGCCAGCTCTCGCGCAGCCAGCAGGCTACAGAGTTCTCACAACTCCAGCAGCTGCCCTGTGACCAGCTGGCCCCTAAGATGGTGGCAAATGTGGCTCTGGTGCCATGGAAGTCTTGATCTCTCATCCTTCATATGAGGAGCAAATATGGGCTGCAGAGGTGGCAGTGACAACTTCTGTAGAACTTGTCAAGCCACATCGCAAGGCATGGTGACAAACCCGCTTCTGTCACAAGGGGCCTTCCCATCTTCCTCTGACAAACTGCTGTTCAACAAGGCTTTGAAGCCTCAGACTCCGATGCCAGTTGATGAGTCTTCTGACATCAACACTAAGGATGCAGAGTTGTTGCTTTCAGATTCATGCTTCAGCAGGCCCAGGCTACCGGCTAGCAGCCAGCACCCACACCATCTATGGCATGGACATAACCTGTTTCCACCTCCATGGATACTACTGTGGACCCAACCTAGGGCTGTGAGCATGGCAAACTCTCATTTGGAGCCTAATGGGCAACCAAGCTGTGGTCACTCAGCTGGAGGAAAAGAAAGGGGCTGTTGCAATGTGCTGCCAGAACGTGCCATTGATTTAGGCACAGCATAAGTACCCCATTCCTGCCTGCCCCTCATCACTAAGTTCTATAACCATCTGACAGCCAGGATTAGTGGCACCCGGGTTTCTGTGGAGAGCTGTCGACTTCTGACTATCTAAGATAAGGGCAAGTTCTCCCCCCCCCCCCCAGATGTCCAAGGGAAATGGTACTCCACCTCGCAGAGCAAATTTATTCTTCCCGGCCACCTCCAGTGGACATGGATTGGGAAGAGTATGATGCTAGGGTGTTGACGTCCCTTTCTGCATCGTGGGATGCCTTAAAGAGACTGGAGCAGGATGCTAGAGGCTCTGTCTTCATTGCATCCAATCCAGAACCTCTCTGTTGGCACAGAGGTCACTCTTGGCTGACCTCCACTGGTCAGCACAGGTTTTTGGAGGCTGTTGGATTGGCTTGGTCAGGTTGCCTTGGTAACTTAGTCATTTTCACAGGCTATCCACCACCAGATCAGGATGGCCTGCATGTCAGAGGCAAACTTGCATTTGCTTTGCAACGATGCCTACCTCCAGGATCAGAATTTGCTTCACCTAATCTATCACAGAGCCTGCATGGGGCCTCTCTTCTCCAACATGCTGTTCGGAGGTACAGAGCAAGAATGGGAGGAGGATCCCAGCTTGCTCAAATTCTACAACCTACTCTTACTAGTCCCCAAGTGGGATGGAGGCTAGCATCTAGTAATAGACCTGTCATTGCTGAACAGGTATTTGTTGGTAGAGTTAGCTGGACACATCACTTGATGGTGCTCCAAACACGATGTCCAAACACATATGCAAGGCATATCATGGGACTACGAAATGTCCTTGGTGGACTTACTCTTGAGAAGAGGTCAGCCAGTAGGGATGGAGTGGTCACTCCACCCGCAGGTTGTTCAGGCCAAGTGGGTAAGGGGGGTATCCCGCTTGTGGATCTGTTCACAACAAGAGCAAACACAAAAGTTTAAGTTTGAGTGTCGCCTGTCCCAGATCCCTGGGCCTTAGCAGTGGATGCTCTGGCTATGGACCAGAGCAACCTTTGGGCTTACTCCTTTCTGCCTCAGCAGATCCTCCGAGGGTCCTGTGGAAGGTTTGGTCCCATGACTACAACCTGATCTTGGTTGCCCCCCAGCAACCAAGGACAGATTGGTCCCTGGACCATTTGAAATAAAGCATCAAGCCAGCACCATGGCTTGATGATGAAGCATCATGATCAAAACTTCTGGTGCAACCACTAACGCATGTGTTCCACAGGAACCCTCAAGTGCTCAACGTGCATGCTTGGTGGTTGTGGCACAGCACATCCATGACAGAGGTTTCTTGGTCATGAATAGAATTGTCACAGGAAGGCTTCAAGACTCTTCTCTAGCAGTTTACTCAGCTCAATGGAAGGTGCTTTCAGATTGGTGCACTGGTTGGAAAGTACATCCTTGGTCTCCACATATCATGGACATCATGGACTTCCTGCTGTACCAGTGCAAGGTCGTTGGTAAGAGCTTGAGAACCATGGCTTTACGTAACTAATACGCGAAATTTTTAGAATTTCTTTGGGTATTAGTAAGAATACTTACATTTCAACCACCAAAGAAGCCCACCCAACCACCCAACTTCCTTCACACAGGTGATGTCCACTGACCAATCATCGAGGAGAAAGGAAGAGCATGTGCACCTGAAGTCACCCCCTGGATCCAGAGGAACCGAGTGCAGGTGCCACCGTGACTGTCAGGTTTTCACAGCAATTGAGTGAGTACCCAATGCAATTGTGTCGGGCAATGTGGCCAGACAGGGAGGTCTTGGCAATAGTGGTCGGGAGGTAAGTATACTTACTAATACCGAAATTACTACAAATTTCATGTGTCAACCACCAATATGTAATGGTATCTAATTTGATATAGATGAACTACAATTTAATCAAATGCATGAACAAAGTGGGGTCTGAAATTGGAATGGAATATCGTATGAATTAAATAAAATGAAATAAAGTGTAAGGTAGAATTTGAACAAGGGATGATGATGCAATGATTATTGCATCCTCTTACCTGCATCTAGGCATGTGTAGTGTTACGAGGAAGTTAAAGTTTTTTTGGCTGGTTCAGCAAATCTGACATCTTGCCTTTGGCTTATATCTTGGCAATGGTGAACCTTAGGCCCATGTTTAGTATTAAATACGCAAAGGTCACTAGGTACGGGGTTGCTTTTTGTACTATTAAGTTTACTCTTGAAAATCATACTTACATATTGGTTTATATCTTGGAATTATCAGTCACTTTAGATCAACTATTGGTCAATACTAATACATGTATGCAGCACTAAAGCCTGCAGTTGCGAAGCAGCAGATTTAAGTCAGGAGATCACATTATCATTATGATCCTCTTGTTCAACGAAATAATTTCAAGTGCATATAGCTGTATTAATGCACTTGTACTATTAGCGTTTTCCTTTGCGTACTTTGGAACTGGCTCAGATAAAATATCCGGCCTCGCATCTTCTGATTCCGTGTATTTTATTCCGCTGTATTTCAAATCATAGCCTGATGATAGCAGGGTCTTGAAGCCAGTTTTCGTGGCACATCAGGTTTGGTTTACACATATTTTATTGGCAAAAACAATTGTCAGTTTTCGTGGTACGCTGATCAATTTTGGTCAATGCCTGACTGCTTGGTGTGTTCACATTTTAATTTATTCAATATTGGGTGGTTTGTAAGCATAATTGATATTTTTCAATGCTGTTTTGATTAGAAATTATTTGTAACATCACGATGATCGGGCTCAAAGTCAGTACCACGAAAACTGTGATGCCCCGAAAACAGGCGAAGCCACTACATACACAATTTCTCTCCTGTACATATTAAACTTGTCAGGGCGAAGTTTAATTGACTCTGGGTAAAAGCTTTCATGGGCGTGGTTTCATTGGGCTCAAAACGCGCCCAATGAGTTGTTGGCCTGGAGTGTCACTTTTATTTAGAAATATAGGTATGCTAACACTTTAACGAATGGTCTTTCACAGCTGATTTGAATCTGGAATCACTTATAAATTTTAGATGAACACGACTTCATGTGTGATACGCACTGAATGGGTTAAAGGGCTTAGTATCAACAAACCTAATGCTCGAAAAACATCACCAGTTAACCGTGTAGCCACAGGTAGTGTGTAGAATTCAGTACCCCAGCTAGTGATAGGGGGTATCTGTTCGCTTAAGTGGTCTCCCATATAGACATCTCTGACTGACGTCCACACAGCACCTCCTAATACGGATACAGGCTTGTTGGCCACCACCTTGGAACCAGTCAAATCTTCGTCACACTGAATCTGGGTTCAGAAACAGACAAAAATGTTATTAACACGAAAACGAATACTGTCAACTCAGAGTTCAGCAGGTAGCAAAAAATAAAATCTGAATGACCAATACATTGATATAATGGAAACACAAGAGGACTTCATGTGACAGCTTCTGAAGTACCACATTCAATTTTGTCAAAACGAATTGCTATTATATTTACATGGTAATACCCTTATACCGATTCGCTAATAAATATAAAACTTGACGAAAATTCATATGAATTTTCGACACCGAAAACCGTTGTACAGAATCCTTTTCTTTGTCTGTTATGTCTTGCTAGAGCCTTCTCTTTGCTACGTGTTGCCACGCTGTATACTAATTAGATGCGTAATTTTCCTCTTCAGCCTGCTGCATTAATATGCATGACCTGAACTCCAAGATTCACGTTTTGTCTCAAGATTATTGACGTCACAACTATTTAACATTGAGACAGTATGGGATATGATCATCCCTACACCAGCACACTGCTTCCCCTGCCTTGATTTTCCAATTATACCATATGAATAAAACCTTCCACGTGACCATTTCCTTGATCAGCGGACATCTGTTTCCTCAGGCGCCAGGGGAGTTTCTCAACGACTCTTCGTGACAGGTTTTTAAAGAGTCCTCTAGGTTATTTGCAACCCTTAGACCGTTTGGGTAGAGTTGCACTTGACAAATTTTCTACCTGAATTCCTTGTACTTTTATGATAATTTCTAGATCTTAATTATGCCCAAAGTGGACTTGATCAATCCACTCGCGTGACTGCTGAATCTCCAGTGCAGCACTTGAACCACTTGGCCACTGATAGTGCGAACTGCTACATCGTATTTTCTTTCCGTTTTACACAAATACATTATTTCTCTACACTCATGGACCTCAGCAACCCAAATTTGTGTCAAGACACAGATGAAAATAGGGATTCATATTTATTTTAATTTTACTTCGCTAAAATGCAGTCTCTTCATTTGTTTCATGTCCATGAAATACTGGTACATTTGTTATATTGTGGTCCAAGCTTGTTAACGTCCCTACTTATATATCTTTCTGAAGACATATTACTACTGAGTTAAACTGCAATTTAACCTGTGTATATGAATTGAATTACACATGTGCAGGGCCTCCGGGGGGGTAGCAGATATCTAAACCGAGCCACTCTCTTTAAACAAAGCTGATCTATTCAGAATTGAATTCGAGATTTTAAAAAGGTACCTGAAGCGTTTCATATCTGTCCAGTATGGCAATAATTGTCTGTCGATCCTCAGTGAATTTTGCTCCAGTAATCCAAGTGAATGCGTTTGACGATACTGACAGAGGTAGATGTATTTTAACCTCCGTGAACGGATACAGAGCTATCACTGCCAATTGACTTGGACCCTGCCTGGCTTGTGATTTATCCCTTCGCCCCCAATACACGTAGCTCATAACGTAGTACTCTGTACCTAGAGTATGTATAGGCAGCGCCAAAAAAGCTTCGCTAGACAGATCGGTTATGCTGGCCCCTTGTACCACTACAGGATGAGACGCCTCCACGAGTATCCCTTGGAAAGAAACAAAATTAATGACATAAACAGACATAATCCGACATGTGATTCCACTAGTATGGCGTGGTAAAAATTATGAAAATAATAAAAAGTACTTAAACTTGTTAGATTAACAAATTTTAAGTGAACAAAATTAATTACTTTAACAGACAGATTAACAGATCTGACATATGATTCCACCAGTATGGTGTGGTAAAAATATTTTCAAAAAATAAAAAACACTAGGAATTTGTGGGATTAACGAATTTAAGTTAATATATGCCTATTGTTTTTAACTCGGGGGGGGGGGGGGCAAAAGATACATCACGCGCATTTTGTGCCGTAGTTGAGCCTAAAATACTCAGGAATTTTATCAGCAAGTACTTCTTGAGCAGATTGGTCTTCACTCACGCTGAAGCTTTATCCATTTAGCAGGAAAATCGGCTCGGAATATTAGTCTTATACAGGCAGATAGGTTTCAATCGTTCATATTTACGACCAGACGAGGCTCTCCAGAAAGAAATATTAATGCCCAATGTACTTTTAGCAAGAAATGGAGTGGGTGTAATGTCCACGTAAAGTTGGTTGCCGCCACGTAGGGTATGGTGCATATTTTAGAATCGCCCTCAACTTTTCTCAAAAGCACATATCTAACATTGAAACTAACAGTCTTGCCTCATGCTATGTTCCTATATAGAATTGATAAAGTGGAAATAGAATTAACGATATCCAAACTGAAGAATAATGAATCACCAGGGAAGGACCTTATTCTGAATGAAATGATTAAAAAAACCCATTATATATTGATACCTTTGCCACTTAAAATGTTCAATGCAGTATTACCACGCTTTAGTTTTAAGAACTCTGATTGATAAATGTGCAAAATTGTGCAGAAAAAGAGAACTATGTGTGTGTGTGTGTGTGTGTGTGTGTGTGTGTGTGTGTGTGTGTGTGTGTGCACATGATTTGACATTAATGTCTGAAAGTGGATCTGGATTAGAAAATTGTCTCGACAAACTGAATATATATTGTACAGAGTGGAATATGACTATCAATGTTGAAAAATCTAAAATTATGATCTTTAATAAATCTGGCTGACAAATAAAATGTAATTTTAACATGGAAATAATACATTAGAAGTAACTAGAACATCTTGCTATTTAGGAATTGAAATTAAATTCGATGGTTCATTTCGAAATGCTGTTAAGATGCTCAGCAACAAAGTTCACTAGGCTATAGACAGACTTAAAAGATTGTTTTTAATGCAAATATGAGTATTAATGTACTATTACGTTTATTTCATACTTTGATGTCTCCAACCCTTCTGTATGCTTGTGAAATGTGGGCATCCTATATGATATCACCTATTAAATGTCTTGGAAACAAAGGGATTGATGATCATCTAAAATATCCATTTGAGAAGGTCCACGTAAGCTTCCTAAATTCCTGTCTTGGGGTACAAAAAGAGTCCTCAAATATAGCAGTACTAGTGAATTGGGAATATTAATCCAATGGTGCTAAAAAATATTCACTCCAATGTGTAAAACTTGGTTAAGCTTAGTTCATACGAACCCAGATTCCCTACTTTATGATACCTTTCTTTGTAATGCTAAAAAAATACATACTGACAAATTTAATTGGTTAACGAGTATTCGGAACACATCATGTACTTTCCGTTATCAAACATGTGGGAAAATATCGGACTATTAATAAACGACTTTCCAATGTTAAAATTTAAAAACAGTAGTAGATTACATTTCAGGCAACAATGGGAAAGAGATATGAAAATGAAATCAGACTCCGATAAAAAGCTACGGACATATACCAAATTCAAAATGGAGTACTATTTACTTCATATAAAAGATCTAACTTTATGAAACAATGTTACATGATTCAGAATAAGTGCACATAATTTGAAAATTGAAATATGAAGACACAGAAGACCTCAGAAAACACCTTTAGCTGACAGAATTTGTGAAGATTGTAGTATTTTAGAAGACGAAATGCATGTGGTACTTTACTCCTCTACTGTGAAGGAGAAATACTATTCAAAAACTTGTCAGACATTTTCCCAGCATTTTCAAATAAATTCAATTTTATCATGGACCTTAGGGATCATGATAAAATAAAATTGTTAGTAAGTTTCTTTTGTGAAGTCACAAAATACTGGGGATCATTCTAAAGGAATTATAAATTGTTACATCAGGATATTATATAGACTCAGTGTTCGTTTGATTGATTTATAAAATGACTTTTTCGCCTCTCTCTCTCTCTCTCTCTCTCTCTCTCTCTCTCGATCGATCGATCGATCGATCGATCGAGGACATTGTAATGTGTTGTACGTGTTTTGGGTTATGTTGTGTTTATACATATATCTGTGTGTAATGTGTGCATTTTTGCAAAATGTCAATATAGATGATGATGAAGCAAAATAAAGTGCATTTCATGAATAATGAGACGTATGTGACGGGAAAGTTCCTTTGTCACTGCTTCCCAGTGTATTTGGTCTTTGGAAAGTACAATGAACATCTGAAACTCTCAATTTGATAGTCGCTTACCACTCATGAACTGAACAATATTATGGCAGGCGTATTGTCTAAATACCCATTCCATTTTGTTGGGGAGCAAATCGTTTGCGTAAAACCAATTACATGAATGAATGAAAACTTAGCATACCTACTGACATAATATTCTATGATGCGCTGTCAGGCTTTGTGTCACAACAACAGAATAATGACTTATACAGTGTAGTCTGTGTAGTAAGCCTGCTGACCGTAAATATTCCCAATTCGACCAATGCTGTTGGCGAACCGTAACCCTCCAAACCAATTTATTTTTCGTGCATGAGTCTGTCAATGTTCCCGCACCGTCATATGCAGTATGTTTGTTTCAAATTTACACTGGTAATCATATTCATGTGTACATGTACACAGTATAGAAAGTGTAGTTTGTTTATTATATTTACATTACTTTTCCAAATTTTTGATATGCACTATATTGAATAAATATTCAGGTAACAACGTTTTTAGCCATACATTGTCTTGTTTCCGAAAGGAGAAGGTTGAATTGGAAGACGATTATTAACCACAACCTCTTTGCCGCTACCTACCAACCAGATGAACTCAACATTGGAAAGAACGACTCAGGAAATAGTTATGGTTTAAATATATTTGTTTTTTCAAAAATCACTATACACTCAAATTGTTACATTTCTCTGTGATATGGATAAAGGTTATCATGACAATTTTTGAAGTAACAAAATTCCAAAGAAACCCAGAAGATGACTATGCCAATGCACCGCAGATGAATCATTACAAAGCAACAGCAAATTGGTTTTGTGCTGGCTTCGTCCGCAATAGGTCATGGAAGAAAGCACAATGAGAAAGCAGAAACAAACTTGAAAAATCATAAGATTTGCTCTGGTGCAAATCTGTCTGTGTGCCTTGGAAATTGATCTTAAGCCTTTCCAAGCAGACAGTCAATTGTTCCATGCACCATCAATTGTAAGTTGCCCAGGAGACAGGTCCTGGCTGTGCAAGCTAATTTATTATGCATGGAAAACGGTTGCATAATAACAATATGGAGGTGATAACAGTAACTTGTTTGTACATGTTGTGCTGGAAGGGGGATGTGTATTGTAGAAAGTTTGCAAGGTTTTCAGTGAATTAAGTATAAATTGAAGTTCCTCAGCTTTTGTTTGCATGCCATGGGAGTTGCCCATGACACAATTCAATATATCGAACTGGGAATGGCAACTCTATCTAGAACAGTTTTGAACGTACGGAAGATTTTTATTAAAATTCAAATTGCCCGTAATTTGAATAATTCTGAAAATTATAATTGTTATTAATCAAGGATAACTTTGAATAACATGTCTATGGCCACGCAACAGTTTGGATTTCTAGCTATATCCGTCTCCAAGAAAAGCTGCGGACAAGACGCAGGCGGAAAAAAAGAAAGAACAAACGAAAGAAAGAATTTAAAGAAAGAAATCTACCTGTTTGCACATGTACAGACATAATGAAGCGGTGTTATATCAGGCTGGATTCCAGCGCCTACGGACCGATGTCCTCAGAAGCAAAAATGAACATAATTCAACCCCTGGGTCTTTCAAAGTGAAGAAATAAAGGCAACATACAAAGTTGCTATTATTTTTGTTACTTTCACTAAAATGTCGTTTGGTTAACTCAAGGACCCTCCAATGGGTTTTAACGAATATGGGAACATGAGCATTTATCTTCAGAGAACAAGGAGACATAAGTAATTTTAGAGAACAATGGAAGTAATGAGGATCACGTGAAGATCAATTTTTTTTCAGGGAACATGGAAACAGAGGTCTGTACTTTTAAGGAACATGATACTCCCAGGGAGGCCCCAAGATATCTGACCCTCAGGCGGCGATAGCTGGTATACAGGTTATTTTTTGTGATTTGTGTTGACCAGAAATGGTTACCTGACAGGTACATTTTTATTGAATATTAAATTGTTACCTTTGTTGTCTACGCCCGAACCAAACATGTGAATTTCATATGGAAATTCATGGACCACACTTCTGTTTGGCCAGAGGCTCAGTGTTACATCCGGGTATTGGTCCCTAAGTAAGGGTACTCGGATGGTGACATTGACCGCGTCTCCGGGGTTCACTGAAGTGACGATGACCTTTGCAATTGGATTCCGTACCAACACCCGATTTTCAATGAACGCAAATAGAAACATGCGTCCAACATTGTCAGTAGCACCTGGAAGAACAACATGTAAACAATGTCAGCGTCAGAAAACTCATGGTCCATGTTAAACTTTTCAAGAAAAGTCTAACATGGACAAATCATGGAACTGAAAACGTTTATATATATATATATATATATATATATATATATATATATATATATATATATATATATATATATATATATATATATATATATATATATATATATATATACATATATATAAAGTGCAGTCAAAGGCCCAAAACAGCGATATTGAATGATTTCCAATAAGGTTATTGCTGTAGTTCTAGAAATTTTCGCGCTCGATTTAATTTCGCGCTTTTCGCGCTACCACCTAAAGCGCGAAATTAAAATGCGCGAAAATAAGTTGCATTGTATTTCACTACATTGTTTGGCATTGGATTGCGCGAAACTAAAAATTCTGCAATTTCAGAATAAATGAGTTTGCGCGAAATTAAACACGCGCGAAAATTTCTAGAAATACAGTATTCACAATTTAGGTGGTTCTCGATTCAAAGCATGGCTGCATATTAATTGAGCTGTTGGCCACATAAACTTAGATAAAAATTCCAAAATAATCTTTTATTGTGTTGACTCAAAAGCTGGAAGGTGAGTTTATATTAAAAATCCTTAAACAGCTATATAGTAGATATGTTATGTCACCTGATTACATTTCGGTTTGAGATTCTGGCGTTAAAACTAAAGGCCCACATTGCCCGGATATTCAGATTTCATTAGGCAGAAAGCGTTTATTTGAAAAAATAATGCAGGTTAAAGACACAGACAGCAAGTAACAATTTTGGCACCCAAGAAAGATAATATTAAATACATTTTAAACGCAACATATATGCATTTCTGACTGATCCCAATTGAGAACTAGACTCCTTCATCATTGACACCACTAAAGTGGGAGTTCCAGCAAACTAATTATCCACATTATTACTAAGAAATCCATCAAGATACTCAAGATAACTGAAACAGAAAAGGATTGAACAACAAGATTATAAAATTAGATGTTGCACTTGTAACGGTTTGGCATCGCAGATGCATTTTGATACCGGTTCAAATACGTTTTAATATAACTGGATAAATCAGAGTAGCCTAGAGTATTATGTATACTCTATATCATATAAAAATTAGAATTGAATGAGGTAGCAGACTGGCTTGCAGCAAGTAAAGTACAATTAAACATACCTAAAACCAAACACATGTTATTTCAATTTAATTTCTTGAAAAAATAGTTCATTTTCATGCATAGATCATCATGCCTAGGGCTTGATATTGGCCTGAAACGATTTACGAAACACATGCAATATATATGAAAAGAACACCACATGATATTGTAAGATAACTTGACGATCATTATAAAGCCCAATATATACGGCAAGCCATTTGACATTTAATCCTTTTTGTGATATCACTAAATCATTTAGCAAATATCGCTAAATCATTTTGCGATATCTTTAAATCATTTAGCAATATCGCTAAATGATTTAGAGATATGTCCAAATCTTTTAAAGATACCCCCTGAATGTGTATGATTTAGCGATATGGCCAAATGATTTAGCAATGTCGCTAAATGCTTTAGAAATATTGCTAAATGATTTAGCGATATCGCTTAATCATTTGCCCATTTCGCTAAATAACATATTTAGTGATATCGTTAAATCATTTAGCGACATCGATAAATGTATACCCTTACTTAAGGACCAATACCCGGATGTAACATTTCCGCATCCTGTCTTATTTGTATCTAATATGGCTGTCGATTCGGAGGGAAGTGCGATGGCTTCATCCATCCAAAGTGTGTTGGCGCGAATTGATCGCCTTCTTTGGCACCATCAATGGGTTTATCATGCTGTAAAAACAGTGTATGCTAACCACTACACAGGCACAATACAATTACCAAGGATGCACCAATTTACTTATTTAGCGATATCTCTCATTCGTTTGGTGATATCTCTGAATCATTCAGGGATATCTCTAATTCATTCAGGAATATCTCTAAGTCATTTAGGGATATTACGTAAATGGCCAATTTTTATGGTATTGTTGTTAGCGCCATGTGCTTCCTCAAATTTTGCCAGTACTTCCCTATAATTTGCTGATTTCCATAGGGTCATCGATGATACATTTGGGGGGGAGGGGGTCACAACTGCGTATTTCGTAAGATTTATTTCCAATTAAAGGCCGCAATATTCACAAATGGGCCTTTGTGTTCTTAGAAATTTTTCTTAATTGCGTATTATCACTTGGACTTTTTGCTCTACACTCTTTGTTTTCTATTTTGCAAGTTGTTTAATTCTCTTGTATTAATTCCATACGTTGTGGAGTAGTTCTAGGGAGGAGCCAATGCCTGTATAGCCTGTTGCTGATTTGACAGTTTTGTATAGGAGAACCAGTTTCTTTGTCCAAAACATTCCACCTTGACCTATATAAAGCTTTTTATCAATATATTCCCGCGACTTCTAGAACAGCATCTTTCCTGTCGGACCATGCTTTGTTCACACATGGCGTCACGTGATTACCAAACTTTTCGGAAAACTCAGTCATGTGACTCGCCATCACTGTCAAACATGCCCCAGTCATTAACATTGTACCCGTTGTGCAGGAGCATTGAACAAACAGCTTGAAAAAAATAGTAGAAAGTTGACTTTCTTAGAGTAGGCGCAGAAACTTATCACAATCTTCCCCATCTAGGGTTCACCGAATTCACCCCTGAGGCATTTTCAAAATTCAAGATGGCGTCCAGAGCAACTACAAAAAGTGAAATATTTGAAAATCATCATTTCCCCTCAACAAGAGACCTAAAATACGTACAATCTTCCATCCAATTTTTCACCCTTACATGTATAATAAATCTGTAAAAAAGATCCTTGTGACCTAAAATAAATAGCATAAATTAAAGGTGGTCGACATTATAAGTAACGAGAGACACACAGTCTCTGTGCCAATATAGTGGATATATTTCAGTGATTGTAATTGTTTAAATCATATGTTCGTGTATATTTAGGTATTTCGTTAATCTATTTGGTCTGTATATTATTATTTTGAGCAACACTTCCCGCCTTTTCCTCCCCCGTATAATACACGACAAAGGGCACAATTCGGCTCTTGACTTTAGGGAGTAATGGCGAGCTAAGTAGGCCTGCACAGGTTGGGATACTGATATTCTTGCCTGTTTTGTGTGTTTGTTTCACGTACCTTTGTAGATTTTGTATCCACAAGATAGCCAATATCAGAATTAGGGTCTATAAGTAAACATAAAAAAGAAATACAAAACAAAAACAAATTGGGCTGACTCCCCAACATCGATGTAAAGATCTGCCATTTTGGTTTTGTTCAAAGTCTGCTTAACCAGGGTTGCAATGTAAAGATAAAGTAAGATAACTTTATTTCAGACACTTAAAAATAGGTCCATGGTATAAAATACATATACAAATTATGAAGAGTCGTGCTTGTAAATGATTCAACAAGGCTTGATTTCATTTCATTTAGTTATCAAGACCTGGATGAGACCCTCAATTCATAACATTTGATATTTCATTTACTACCAATGTCAATTTGACGTGATTTTTTGCAGTTCTGACCGCCGCAAGCAGTTCACAGCAGAATACACTCCAGGCCAGTCTTAAAATAGATTGCCACATGCCGTCCAGCACCAACAAAATATCATTTTATAGATCTTCGTGAGAGCAACAGGTCTGTCTGTTTCCATCGGAGCAGGTAGTCCCTCCCTGTATTGCCACCCGCTGTCTGCTGGTGGAAGCTCATTCCCTTGCCATTGCTGAACGGTATGGTAGGTTTGGTAACTCTGAAATTTGGCTGCTGCACATGTGGGTGGAAGAGATTCCAACATGAAACTGGCGATATGTGCGCATTTGCGGAAAACTCGCTTATACATTATGTAATGGTGCTGGTCAGGGGACCTTGATTGAGTAGCTTCGTAAAGTTTAAGTTCTGACCAGCATGTGCAATTTCATTTTGTGCACTGTTTGCCCGACATAATTTATTTTTTGAAAATCACTGTTGCCACCTCTATTCAACAAAGTGAGAGTTTTTTTCTCCCCTAATTGTACACAGAAGACTGTGATAGCATGTGCAAACATAAATTTAAGTGATGCTTTATGCAATGCAAGGCTGTCTGAATTCGACCGATGCTGTACATGTGCAAAGATTCCACCCTAAAAGCATATGCAGATCCATAAGTGCATGGGCTGGTCTATGCGACAACAGTATTAGTAATTTAGATCCCTTGCGTGTGTCAGCAGTGTTCGTGGTGGCTACTGACACGATAAGCCGCTCAGCATCCGCAAGGCTTTGCTTCACCCTCACACCCGAGCTCTCAAACTTTGGTATCAGTTTGTCTGTCAGCCGAGCCTTGTTCTCTGCAGTAGCTAGAATAGCCTTCTTTGTTGTCCTGGCTTTCATTTTAAGATCAAATATGGTAACAAGTGATATTTTTTGCCGCGCTTGTCACTGTTGTTCGGCTGCTTTTGTCGACGAGGTATTGCATACCCGTCAAATACTACAGTATCATGTAACCCATAGTGTGTCAACATATAATGGTCACAAGCTTCGCCATATGTTGCGTCAACAGGCTATGGCAAAGTATGAAGTATAATGTGGCTTCCGTCAAGTTCAAACTGAGGATCGGATAAATAGGAAACAGCTGTTAATCTTTTCATAAAGGCCAGCTCTATGGGTTCCATTAGTTCTCGTACCACGTGTCACCTCATGGTTTTCTGCACTTGTGACCAACCCTGCTATGCATGATTCCTATTACATGCGGTTTAAGGGACGAAATTGAAAATTGAAACAATTGCGTAAAGTTACCGTGTCTGACAGAATAGACGCAGGGACTTCATAACTTCAATGTAACGTCGTCTTGATAACATTATTATACTATACACAATGCCAGCAAATAATCACATTACGGCCCTACCGCTGCAACTTTAATGGTTGTTACAGTTATTATTCCACTTTTGTCCCGGGACTTTTGTTAAATGTTGCTACCAACAATCTTACACTTATGCTAATTAGGTGAATTAGCATGGAGCTCCTGTGGATTCCATGAACTCATGATATTTATAAGCATCAATTCACTTGCAAAAACGATAATTTAATGCTTGTAGTCCATTATAGCATAGAAAATTTGGTATTTCCATCATTGGTCTTTGCTTGGGACGCCATTTTGAATTTTGCAAGTGCATGATGGGTAAACTCAATGAATAATGTATAGGGGCCATCAGGATAACTTTATGCACCTATCCTGAAAAAGGGCTTTCTTGTAATTTTTGCACTTAATTGCTCTTGTACTGCCGTTCTATTTTACAGTACGGGGTTTTGAGTTCGCACGCGAGGTCTTTTTTTTTTTTTTTTTTGGCACCAACCATAGTTTTAACTGCCAAAGATGGTATTGTGATGACTACCTTCATCGTAAAGGCCAATGTCATCAATCAAGATATTTTCGGTACATGAATAAAGGGTCTCTGTCCTTCAGACATGATCGATTGTGCATTTCAGACTACCTCGGTGCCAGGTGCTTTTGTACATCGTAAAGGCCAATCTCATCAACCAAGATATTTTCAGTACACGAATAAAGGGTATCTGTCCTTCAAGCATAATCAGTTTTGCATTTCGGACTATCTCTGTCCCAGGTGCTTTTGTTCAAAGCAAACAAGAGACAAGTTACTTAGCTCTGTCGTTTTTATCAAGGATTCCAGGAGGTGTCCATTAAAAGACACTTTGTTCTCTTATTGAGATGTTGAAACCATTAAAACCTCCGAAAAGTACGGATTCCATACCTAATCTCTTAAAATTACTTGTAATTCCCGTTAATTCCTTTATAAGATCCGTGCATTCGTTTTTGTAAGAGTGGTCATTTGGAAAATATACAGGGCCAATCATTGCAACATTACTGGGTATTTCAACCTTCATTCAGATTCTTCAAAGCCATCTTTCGCTGAACTTAATACATTTTCCTCGAACAATAACATCATTTTGATATGAAAAATCCAGTCTACTCTTTTTCCAGTCTACTCTTTTGAAAGAGTTTGAGGTCTCGGTCTACCGATCGTTCGTCAAAATGAATATTTGTAACAGTATTGTTTTGTTTTTATGACATTTTTCTACCATACCATATATATATAGAGAGAGAGAGACAATTGTTCTCTATTCATCAGGTTAAGTCACTTGGTTCTTTTTGCTAAACTAAGATTTTGGACATCACAATATGGTAAACAGAATTTATTGCCTTTTCGGTTTTCAGCACGGCGTTTTCTATCTCTGTGATGGCGTTTAGCACACACACACACATACATACATACATACATACATACATACATACATACATATATACATACATTCATACATACACATGTAGGTACGTGCGTTCGAAAAACCAAAGGTCGCGTCATGTCTTCCCAAGATTATTTACTCTTTCAATTGAAAGGACCATCAACAAGAAACGAATGCTACAAGCCGTTTCCATGCGGAAAGGCTGGCGTGATCGCGCCTGCTACCATACGACGTGGAATGGTATGGAGCAACTTATGGTTTGGACGCAAAAACCGTGCCTGTGTACGTTGGAAAGAAAGAAAGAAAGAAAGAAAGAAAGAAAGAAAGAAAGAAAGAAAGAAAGAAAGAAAGAAAGAAAGAAAGAAAGAAAGAAAGAAAGAAAGAAAGAAAGAAAGAAAGAAAGAAAGAAAGAAAGAAAGAAAGAAAGAAAGAAAGAAAGAAAGAAAGAAAGAAAGAAAGAAAGAAAGAAAGAAAGAAAGAAAGAAAGAAAGAAAGAAAGAAAGAAAGAAAGAAAGAAAGAAAGAAAGAAAGAAAGAAAGAAAGAAAGAAGCAAACTTAAGGAAATACCAATACATTGAGGCGATAAAATATACAGGCACAATATAGAGGCCCACTGTAAACATTGCATCAGTTAGATCCGAGCGCCAGCCACAGCCAAGGCAATCAATGCAGGGCCCACCTTCAAAGATACATTGTATCTGTTGATGTATGGCTACCCTGGTTAAATAAAGTTTCTTAATCGATCAATCAATCAATACATCTTAATAACCCTTGGCCAGCGAGTCTGTCCGAGAAAACACGTTCTTCTAAGGGAAACGGAACGGGTCAACCACTGGGAATACCTATGGAACTGTTTGATTAATTTCAATATTTAATTTACGCTTGGCAACTGAGTTTGTTCGAGAAATCATTTTTATCAAAGGGAACCGAAGGTATCAACAGCTGGGAATTCATACTAAGTTCAACATTTGCTTTTGAAAATGACCGTTTGACCTGGAGTGTTGCCGGTTTTCAGCAGCATATATATACGTATTGCCAAATGCGTCCCTTACATAACGATAGATTGTTTTGCAGCTGCTGACCCCTCCTGTCATAGATGAATGAAGCAAGGAACGAGGGAGGCAGGGAGGGAAGGAAGGAAGAGAGGAAAGAAGGAAAGAAGAAATGACAGACAGACACACAGGCAGACAAGTGTTTAAGTAGGCGATGATATAGTCAGGATGTTTCGCGGGGGGGGGGGGGGGGGAGCGGTTGCAAGATTTTTGTCAGTGAGTGAAGTGTACGCGAGTTTCTCTAGTGGTCCAGGGTAATCACCCACTCCGCCAATATTTTGAAAAGGCAACGGAATGACACTTTGTATATCCTGATCCATTTTGGCAGAATAAAAGCCACTTTGAAACTAGGAAAAAAATCTGTATCAAATCTGTCCGTGTGCCTTGAAAATTAATAAAAATTTAAAAGGTTTTAAAGTTTGTTCACTGATAATCAAACGTATCTTTACCACGGTCGTTTAACTGGAAATTCCTCCTTCATCTTAAATAGGTTTAAAGTTAAAGTGAACATTAAAATCTTCTGAGTGTGTTCAATTGGTACAGTTTCAAATTGTACAACTTTCATGTTCATTTCTAAGGATGCACCTATGTCACTGACCAATCGACGGAACTATTGACACCGATATTTACAACACATTTTAAGATATTCAGCATTTCAATTTTGGAAGTGTGCTTAATTTGACATTAATTCAAAATTAACGTCTTTTACGTCAAATCAGTATGTGTGCCCAGAAGGTAAAAGATATTACTGTTAATCATATATTAACCTCATTGATTAATGGGAGTATTTTGAACTTTGAATCATACAACATGATCCACACCACCATATGTAATGCGGTAAACAAACATTTACCGGTTAAAAAGGTAAAATATAACAAATATAAACACAAAAAATCTCCTTGGATCACACAAGGTATAATAATATCGATGAAACGAAGGGATAATATGTACAAAACGTGAAAGAGAACCCCTAGAGACAACAATGAGTATAACATTCTCAAAGTAAACTTGCAGACTTACAAGAAAATTTTACAAACAAATATCAATAACGCAAAAAAAAACGCTATTATGAGACATGTTTTGATAAACACAAACATGATATAAAAAGTACTTGGTCGACAATTAACGAAATTTTAAATAATGTGAAAAAGAAAAGAAATTTCCCAAACGCATTTAACATAGATGGTCACATTATTACTGACAAACAGGAAATTTTCGATGAATTTAATAAATACTTCATAAAGATAGGACCCAAATTAGCTTAAAAAATTAATGTACCCAATGATAAAATCTTTGTGGAATACCTAACAAATTCAACTCAAAACAAACTTCGGTTTACAAGTGTGACAGATGAAAAGATACTAAGTACAATAAATTCTCTTAAACCTAAAAACAGTTGTGGTCATGACACTTTACCAGTTAATTTATTAAAGTTTATAAAAATAGAAACATATAAAGCAATAACAATCACAATAAACCAAATGATAAGAACAGGAATCTTTCCAGACTTACTGAAAATTGCTAAAGTCATACCTATTCATAAAAAGAATGATACCAAAGTCTTTGAAAAATGTGTAGTTTTTGTAATAGGATTTTATGGTCTAATGTATCAAATGCCTTGTAAATGTTTATAGGTACGTCTCCTTTGTCCATTTCATTTAATATTCTGTCAATAAGTTCGTATGACGCTAGTTCAGTCAAGTGGCATTCTCTAAAACCATATTGACTTGGATAGTAGAGTTTATTTGTTTTGAAATAGTGATGAGTCTGCTCGAAAATGACCCGTTCAAATATTTTTGAAATCGCCGGAAGAACAGAAATAGGCCTATAATTTTCAAAGACTTTGGTATCATTCTTTTTATGAATAGGTATGACTTCTCTCGCATATTCACATCCCCTTGAATTATATGTACATGTACATACACTGTACATGTATACATGCACGTGTAGATAATGTGCATGTACATGCAGATATACTCATCCACACTGCCCAGCAGGGCTGGCCCTCTCAGGAGTCGGCACTTTTCTCTGGTCCCAAGGGTGCCCACTGTAGAGAGGTTTCACTGTATAAGTAAACACTGGAATTGTGTCTGAGTAATTACTATTGATGTTAGTCAAGTTTTAAAATGAAAGATTTCTTTGATTAGCACATTTTCAGATGCTACAAGTATTGTATATATACCCTTCATAAACATGTACACCGGGCTCATAACTGTACCAGTACCAGCTGGAATGACATCTCTGTCTCTTATAATTTAGACCATATGCAAGACGTTGAAGTTGGAAATGTGTGTACTCCTGGTATGCATACCATTATTTGGTTTGTGCTGTTTGCAAATCCAATGGCGGGAAAACATAAATGTATATGTGTATTTTGAATATCTTCAAATGCATAATGCATAAAAATGTCAATCTATCTTTTCTTCATGAGTTTCTACTATGGTCACATTTGACGAAATTAGAATGCTAACTGAATTGAGGACACTTAAAAAATTTATATGTTGAATATCTTCATAAGTCCATGTATTATAGCCAGAAGTGTCAATCCACTTCAATTCATTGATTTATACTATATGTGCATCTAATGATATTAAAATGAAAGTTGTAAAATTCAATTTACACTAATTATGCACACTTGGAAATCTTTAATTTTCAGAATAATTTCTCCAGTATTATTAAGATAAAATAAGTTTATTACGGGCTACCACACGTAACCAGTTTGGTCAAGATAAAATAAAAGATACATACAGTGCATCATGCCAACGTTTGAATACATATAGCTCTTTAATTATGTCTGGGTGTGAACAAAGCCATTTTGGTTTTCCAAGAGCTCTGTTTTTCTTTCTTTCTTCTTTAAACCCAAATTTGTCCAGAGTTTTTCTCCGACAGTATTGTTACCAAAACCACTAAACTTGCCATGGTGACTGACTGCCTACCAGTGAAATTGTGCATTTGAATAGTCATAATGTTTAAACATTATGCAAATTGAGGGCAATTAAAGATTTAAAAGCTCTATATTTTCAAACATATTAGATAGACACTAAGTTCTAACTTACACATGTAGGTTTGAGACAACTGTCAATCTAATGGACAGTGAATTTTTGTAGATTTTTAAATTATGCTGATCAGGGGCACCTGGACAATTTTAAAGTTTAATATCTCCAAAACTATTATAGACAGAGGCACCACTCCAACTTCAATTTTGGCTTTTGACATAGCCGCATCCAATATACTATGACCCAAAGTTCCAGCGTTTTGATTTATGCAAATCAGGTGAATACACAAAATGTAATTCTTGAATAAACAAAACTATTGTAGATAGAGGTGCCATTCCAATTTCAATTCATACGTTTGTGACAAAGCTGCATCCAATGAACCAAGAACTAAAGTTGTTACATGGCAAGTCATGCACATTAGGTCAATACACAAAATTTAAATCTTGGAATAGCTTCAAAACTGTTCTGGTTTTGAGGGCACCAAGACAGATTTGCTGTGAAGCAAATCTTCTTTTCTAGTTGTCTTTGTTCCCTTATCACATGGCGAAAAAGAGTCAAAACACATATGCAAGACATGATCAGACACTGGAGTACCTATAAATAACAGGTTTCATGTCATGGGGTACAAGAAGAAAACGAAACGCCAAACATCTACTACTGCAGGCTTGAGCAAATCACTGGTCCACACATTTAATTGCTTTACACTCCAGTTCTGTGGTTCTGGATACCATGAAGTTGTCATCAAGCGTCATTGTGGACTGGAAGACTGTTATGCTTCGAGTGGTCAAGCCAACTGGGCCCACGTGTCTGTCATGTGATGGGGCATATCACATGACAGGCCCCGACCCAGAGATCCAGTGGTCTCTTGCGAGCAAGGGCTGACTCAGATAGCCCTGGGCAGGCACAATGTTCTTCCTAGTTGAAAATGATTGCAAAACAGAGGGGAGGGAATCAGCCAGCACATGTTTTGTAGAGGTGCGGGGATGTGTATTAGAAACGTCTGCAATGTATTCAATAAATTAAGCATAAACTGAAATTCCTCTTTTGTCTGCATGCCATAAGAGCTGTCCATGACACCAACCGTATATTGAACTTGGAATGGCAGCTCCATCTAGAACAGTTTTGAAGATGGAACATTTGTATTCAAATTTCGATTGCCTTCACTTTGCACAATTTGAAAAAAAAAAAATGAATTATCCTAATGAGAGGACAGATTTCCATGATAGGGCTAGGGCCATGCAACAGCTCCACTACAGACTTGCTCCACTCTATGTTGTCCATGTTTCCCCGCAGAAAGCTGCTGATGCAGCTGCCATGACATCACACGTGTAATACTTGTTAGTTTGCAATCAAGTGAGGTTGGAGATAGACTGAGTTCTACCTCCGAAAAACTTGTGTTAGGTGGTGTACCTTTGTGGTAAGGTAGGATATACACGCCACTTTGGTGGTGCAACTCGTGTGGTACTTATACTTGATCCCGGTATGACATGTGTGTTGTCATGAAAACAGGAGTTGCACCACAAAGGTGGCGTGCATGTAAGTCCTAAAGCTAGGAATACACGGGGCAACTTTTGTGGTACTACAAAAGTTGCTGCCACACAGTGGTTCACCACTTAGCTGAATATATGGCACCACAAGTGGCAGCAACTTATTATATGCATACCTACAGCTCACATGTACACACGGTGGGCATTTAAACATGGCTCCTGTACAGACGAAGAAGGCTGCTGATGCAGGGATAGTGTCCCTTTTCCAGCACATTTCCTCTCATGTTTCTGCTGGGGTACTCT
Source organism: Hermodice carunculata (assembly GCA_964020975.1). Lineage (NCBI taxonomy): Eukaryota > Metazoa > Annelida > Polychaeta > Eunicida > Amphinomidae > Hermodice > Hermodice carunculata. The sequence continues at coordinate 43,388,596 of OZ026615.1, read as the reverse complement.
TTGTTTTTTGTGTCACACACACAAGGATTTGCTTCCCAAAGCTCAATGAACCGTTCCACGGGGGTAATTATGCCTGTGCTGAGATAAAATGATTGGAGAGTGCCAATAAAATATGAGGCCTTGGAATAGGAGAGTGTCAATAAAATATAAGGCCTAGGAATTCTACGGGCCGTATTTTCAAACATTTTGCTTCCAGAAAGGTAGATTTTGGCTTGATAGTTAAAAACAATGTATACTCTGAGCTGAAATGAAAATCATTACGGTATGTACACTTGGCACCAGTCCCGGGCACCAGTATAAACAGTGGTTCAGCTGGAGTCGACACTGTGTGTGCTCAATGATATTGCAAGTAGTACTACGCAGAGCTGCCATAGCTCAAAAATTTCTAATTCATGCCCATGTTTTCTGGTGTTTATTTGATGTGAACATTTGCTGTATAACACATATATGTTTGTAATCCATTGAATGAACTAGAAGGTGGTAGCTCTGTTCGTCTGTGTTTTCACAGGTTGAATAACTGGCGTGAAACCTCCATTCTATGTTGGCCATGTTTCCCCGCCTCATAAAGGTGTAAGTCCTAAAGCTAGGAATACACGGGGCAACTTTTGTGGTACTACAAAAGTTGCTGCCACACAGTGGTTCACCACTTGGCTGAATATATGGCACCAGTTGCCATGACAACACATGCGTGATACCTGGATCAAGTGTAATTGGCTAGTTTGCTACCACTTGTGGTAGGAGACTGAATTCTATCTCCTAGCAACTTTTGGTAAGTGGTGCAACTTTTGTGGTAGAGTAGGATATACACGCCACTTTCGTGGTGCAACTCTTGTGGTACCATAAAAGTTGCCGCGTATATCCCTAGCTTTAAAGACACAATAATATAAAGTAACCTGCATTCCATTAACTATTTCAGTTCTAAGCTATGGACTGAGTCATGAGCTATCCGCAATGCAGTTTGTGGGCAATGCATGCAAAGGAATGCTGTTATTCTAGACAACATTTCAACTGACACAACTAATTAACATCTCGGCTTTCTGGTACTTAAATCGTACTTGAATGAAAGCTTTTTTCATAAAGCATTTGAACAGTACACATGGTTACAGTTACTTAAATAAGTGTGACTAGAGTCACTTATTGTAGTGGAAGAGTTAATTTCGTCAAAGTTGCCTGTGTGACATCCCTTGTTTTGTAACCAGAGAGATGGAAGGCTGACCAGGTTCAACCAGACATTGTGGCCATGAAGCGTGAAAATACCCCCAAATCCTTGCATATTTGGCTTCCGACAAGGTCGAAGCTGTGCTATGGCCTGTAATGTTTTAAACGATGTGTGCTCAGTTTTCAAAGACCAAAGGTCGCCACTTTTTGTCTCCACGTTGGATGCCGAAAAGTGCTTTGACCGAATTTGGCACCATGGTTGTTCTATAAGTTGTATGGTTGCTTGAACCACACTTTTTGGGTATTCATGGTCAAATGGTATGATAATCTAAAAGGTATTATTTATTGGAATAATTGTTATAGTGAACGGTTTAAGATATCCCGAGGCACCAGACAGGGCAGCATTTTATCTCCATTTTTCTTTAACGTTTTCATTGACGATCTGCTGCAGAAATTACTTCTGATAGACAGAGGAGTCAAAATTGGCTCAACTTTTATAAACTCCTTTGCCTATGCAGACGAT
>OZ026615.1:42700215-42729215 GCA_964020975.1 Hermodice carunculata | reverse complement strand
AGTAATCATCCATTCAATCTCAAATAGTGTAGCCTGTGGTGTAGAGCTGAAGCTGATGCAGAGTTGAACTTGAAGTTGTGAATGTTGGTGTGGCTGTCATTTTCACTCACAGAAATGGTCACTTTGGTCACTTTCTTGTAACAGTATGCCTACAGCGTTTTGTGTTGACATTGATGTAGTTGTCTTTATTTTGTGGGAGTGAGTGTTTAAGTTCTTTTGTTTGCAAAGTTTCATTCACTTGAATAGCTGACCTGTATAAAACGAATCTGTAACACTAACAGTTCGTCGCTTTCAGCTTGGTTGCCAATCAACTCTGTCGCAGTGTACATACCGTAGCAAGTCGCGTGGTCACCTAGTAGCTATATCACTTCGCTGTGTTACATTAATTTGGTCGCATTCAGCGAGAAAAATTATCTATGTTGTAGCGTAACACAAGAAACATCTTGTTTATCGGAACAAATGGAAACTAAATAGAACTTCTCAACCTGGGATTTCTTTATATTTGTGTACATAAACTAATCAAAGAAGACCCCCACCCCAAAAAAGGTTTGTAACTCTTTTCTGCAAACCTCGGGGAGCAGGTAGACTCTTCCCTTATACTTAAAGTGTACACACACTTTTCTTTCTTTCTTTCTTTCTTTCTTTCTTTCTTTCTTTCTTTCTTTCTTTCTTTCTTTCTTTCTTTCTTTCTTTTTAAATTTTAAATTTCGAATATCTTCAAAAGTATTATAGATAGAGATGTCATTTTAACTTCTACTAGGGGGGTTATTGACCAGTGCACTTCTAATGGACTTAAAACAAAAAGTTGTAGCAATTTAAATTATGCTAATTAGCAGCATTGGACATTTTAAAACTTGAATATCTTCAAAACTACCCTAGATATACATGTCATTTTAACTTCTACTAGGGGGTTATTGACCGTTGCGCATGTAATGAATCTAAAGCAAAAGATGTTACAATTTAAATTATGCTCAATAGCACCATTAGAAATTTTAAATCTTAAATAATTTCAAAGCTATAATAGATAGAGATGCCATTCCAACTTCTATCCCTGTGTTATGGAATAGTTGTACATTGCCATACCAATATGATTTGAAGACGCACGCACTTATATGCTATGCAGCAAATCATCTTTCCTAGTTCTGTATTAGTTTTCCATATATTTCAACTGAGTATATCATTGAAGTGTGATACCTGACCCGCAAGGTTTGTATCTTTTTCTACAAACCATGGTAAGCAGGTAGAATATTCTTTTTCAAAAAATTCTGTATCAGTGTGTCACCTACTTTGCGTGAGAATGCTTTTGTACTTTGATACCTGACTCTCGAGGTTTGTACCTTTTTTCAACAAACCATGGGAAGCAGGTATAGTCTTCCCTTTGATTTCTGTATTAGTATTTCACCTAATTCACATGAGAATACACTTATATTTTAATACCTGGCTCACAAGGTTTGTATTATTTTTCTACAAACCACGGAGAGTAGGTAGAATCTCCGTTTTTATTTCTGTGTTAGTATTTCCCCTATTTCAACTGAGAATGCAATTGCAAATTTATATATGACTTACAAGGTTTGTATCTTTATTTCTTAAAACCATGAGAAGCGGGTAGAATTTTTACCCCATGTTCCTTTATTAGCATTTCATTTATTTCACATGGGAATACAATTGTGCTTTGATACCTGACTTACATTTTTTTTTCTACAAACGATGGGAAGCAGGTAGACTTTTCCCTTATATTTCTGTATTAGTATTTCAGCTGAAATTACAATAGTACTTTTTTTACCGGACTCGCAAAGTTTGTACCTTTTTCCTACAAGCCTTGGGAAGCAGGTATAGTCTTCCCTTATATTTCTGCATTAGTATTTTCCCTATTTCACATAAGAATGCAACTGTATTTTGTTAAATGATTACGAGTTTTGTATCTTTTTTTTTTTTTCCACAAACCATGATAAGCAGGCAGTTATTCCCTTATGTTCCTGTGTTAGCATTTCACCTATTTCACCTTAGAGTACAAATTGTGCTTTGATGCCTGGCTGGTAAGGTTTTTAACTTTTTCTACAAGCCCTGGGAAGCAGGTAGACTCTTCCCTTATATTTCTGTATTAGTTTTTCATATATTTCAACTGAGTATATCATTGAAGTTTGATACCTGACCCGCAAGGTTTGTATCTTTTTCTACAAACCATGGAAAGCAGGTAGAATCTTCCCTCATATTTCTGTTGCAGTTTTCACCTATTTCACCTGAGTACATAGGTGTACTTTGAAAACTGAGTCACAAGGTTTGTGTCTTTTCCTATAAACCATGGGAAGCAGATAGAATCTTCAGGTTCATGTCTGTATTGGTATGTCACCTACTTCGCATGAGAATGCTATTGTCCTTTGATATCTGACTCCCAAGGTTTGTACCTTCTTTCAACAAACCATGGGAAACATGTATAGTCTTCCCTTCTATTTCTGTATTAGTATTTCACCTAATTCACCAGAGAGTACACTTATATTTTGATACCTGGCTCACAAGGTTTGTGTCATTTTTCTACAAACCATGGGAAGTAAATAGAATCTTTGTCTTTCTTTCTGTAATAGTTTTTCCCCAATTTCACCTGAGAATGCAATTGTACTTTGACACCTGACTCACAAGGTTTGTATCCTATTTTCTACAAACTATGTGAAGCGGGTAGAATCTTTCCCTACGTTTCTGTTTTTGTATTTCACTAATTTCACATGAGAATACAATTGTGCTTTGATACCTGACTTACAGGGTTTGTACCTCTTTTTTTTTCTACGAACCATGGGAAGCAGGTAGACTCTTCCCTTATATTTTTGTATTTGTCTTTAACATGACATTACAATAGTACTTTGTTACATGACTCACAAGGTTTCTACTTTTTTTCTACAAACCATTGAAAGCAGGTATAGTCTTCCCTTATACATGTATTTCTGCATTACTGTTTTCCTTATTTCACTTGAGAAAATAATTGTATTTTGATACCTGACTCACAAGGTTTATATCTCTTTCTGCAACCCATGGGAGGCAGGTACCGACGTCCCTGATATGTCTGTTTTAGTATTTCCCCTATTGCACATGAAAATGCAATTGTACAGATGTATTTCGATACCTTACTCACAAGGTTTGTACCTTTTTTCAACAAACCATGGGAAGCAGGTATAGTCATCCCTTACATTTTTGTATTAGTATTTCACCTAAGTCACCAGAGAATACACTAATATTTTGATACCTGGCTCACAAGGTTTGTATTATTTTTTACAAACCATAGGAAGCAGGTAGAATTTTCTTTTTCAATTCTGTATAAGTATGTCACCTACTTTGCCTGAGAATGCTATTGTACTCTGATACCTGACTCTCAAGGTTTGTACCTTTTTCAACAAACCATAGGAAGCAGGTATAGTCTTCCCTTATATTTCTGTGTTAGTATTTCCCCTATTTAACCTGAGAATACAATTCTACTTTGAAACCTGACTTACAAGATGGACACATAGTGAACAATGTTGCAGTCATCTTGCATGACCACATTTGCCAAATAGACTAATATTTGGAATAATGACTTTGTGATGCAATATTGGAGGGGTCACAATTGGCAATTTAGGTGTATTCAGCTGAATACACAACCCAGTACACAATAACGCCTAATAATTTTGGTGCACATGTGGTCGTGTCAAAGAAAGATTAAATGGTTGAGAAAAAAGAATTCGACAACATTGTGTAAAACACTTGCTTGGCATGTATACCTTGTATGTGATTGTTAACCCCTGTGTGTCCATGCGCACAAATAGTGATACACAATGAAATGTGATAGTCTGGTATAAGGGCTTGCATTTGAAGGAAAGGTTATGGGCTTTGTTATTTCGTTGAGCCTGTTGTCTTTGGTTCCACCCTCTGATGTATGTAGTCTATATGTATTTCACACTGGGCAGAGCACACTTGCACCTTTTGCAAGACAACAGTATCATGAAACGGCAGACATGGGATTTCTTTTGGCTAGGCATATATCACATAAGTTGTCTAGTAGCTTTCTAACAGTTTGATCAGGCAAGACTATATCTTCTTTTTTTCCCAAATTAATAATGCAAGGAGCTCGATTTGACATAATGTTATATTGACATGAAACAGATTGTACATTGTGATTGTGAAATGGCGATGTTTCACAAAAGATATATGCTTTGGGTTTGTTTGTTTGTTTTTTTGTTTTTGTTTTTTTGTTTTTTGTTTTTTTTATTTGTTTGTTTTTTTTTGTTTTTTTTTGTTTTTTGTTTTTTATTTGGTTTTCTTTTGTAAAATGTATATGAAATTAATGACAGATATATGATATAAAAGTCTACATGCTTCCTGTCGTTTGTAGGTACAAATATGCAAACTTTGGAGATCAGGTAACAGAGCACACTGTACTTTTCTGGGGAAATAGTTGAAATACAATTATTAAGGATCATTCTAACCTCCTCACCTGCTTCCATGGTCTGTAGATAGTGTAGGAAAAAGATATAAACCATCTCAGACAGGTATCATAGTATAATTGTATTCTCGGATGAAATTCTAAGTATGGATATGGAAAAAAGATACAGACATCATCATTCCAAGTATCAAGGTGCAGTTGTATTCTCAGCTTACATAGGGGAAATATTAAAAACAAATATATAAAAAAACAGGCTGCCTACTTCTATGGCGTGTGAAAAAAAGATACAAACCTTGTGAGTCGGGTATCCATATGTGATAGTGTTTTCATGTGAAAAAAGTGAAACAAATGTAGAAAAATAAGAGATGACCATCCAATGAAACCTGTTAAGAGAGGCCACCCATGGGGCAGGCTTAAAGTGCTCACATAAGGCAGGTGGTCTCAATGGCGCTTCAATAACATGGAAAAGACAACTAAAGGGACTTTGGAAATATGGTCTTAAAGGGCATGTGGTCTTTCATTACAGTGGTCTCTCAAAATTGGTTTCACTGTACCTACTTCCCATGGTTGGTAGACAAAGATGAACCTTTTAAGCCATCTTGTGAGCCAGGTATCAAAGTACAATCGCATTCTTAGGTGAAAGGGGTGAAATACTATATATCCATACAAATACAAGGGAAGAGTCGACCTGCTTCCCATGGTTAGTAGAAAAAAATACAAACCTTGTGAGTCAGGTATCAAAGTACAACTGTATTCTCAAATGAAATAGGTGAAATGCCAATACAGAAATAAAAAAGAAGTTTCTACTTACTGCCCATGGTTTGTAGAAAAAAGATACAAACCTTGTGAGCCAGGTATGGAAATATAACTGTATTCTCAGGTGAACTTTGTGAACTCCTAATACAGAAAAATAAGGGAAGACTATACCTGCTTCCCATGGTTTGTAGGAAAAAGGTACAAACCTTGTGCGTTAGGTATCAAAGTGCAACTATGTACTCAGGTGAAATAGGTGAAAAACTAATACAGAAAAAAGAAGAAGATTCTACCAGCTTTCCATGGTTTGTAGAAAAAGATACAAACCTTGTGAGTCAGGTATCAAACTACAATGATATACCCAGTTGAATATATGTGAAAAACTAATACAGAAATACAAAACAGTCCATCTGCTTTCCATGGTTTGTAAAAGAAAGATAATAACTTTGTGAGCCAGGTATCAAAGTACAGTTGTATTCTCAGATGAAATTGTTGAAATACTAATAAAGAAATATAAGGGAAAATTATACCTGCTTCCCATGGTTTGTAGAAAAAAGATGCAAACCTTGTGAGTCAGGTATCGAAGCACAATTGTATTCTCAGTTGAAGTAGATGAAATGCTATTACAGAAACACAAGGGAAGATTCTACTCGCTTCTGATGATTTGTAGAGAAAAAATGCAAACCTTGTAAATCATGTATCAAAGTACAATTGCATTCTTATGTGAAATAGGGGAAATACTAATACAGACATATCAGGGAAGATGCCACTAGCTTCCCGTGGGTTGCGGAAAGAGATGGAAACCTTGTTAGTCAAGTATCAAAGTGCAATTATTTTCTCAGGTGAAATAGGGAAATACTAATACAGAGAAATAAAGGAAGAGGCTAACCGCTTCCCATGGTTTCTACAAAAAAGATACAAACCTTGTGAGTTAAGTAACAAAGTACAATTCTAATCTCGGGTGAAATAGGGGGAATACTAATACAGAAAAAAAGAAGATTCTACCTACTTCCCATGGTTTATAGAAAAAAGACACAAACCTTGTGAGCCAGGTATCAAAATATAATTGTATTCTCAGGTGAATTAGGTGAAATACTAATGCAGAAATCTAAGGGAAGACTATACCTGCTTCCCATGTTTCGTAGAAAAAAGGTACAAACCTTGAGAGTCAGGTATCAAAGTACAATTATATATTGAGTTGACATATGGTAAAAACTAATACAGAAATATAAGGGAACAGTCTACCTGCTTCACATGGTTTGTAGAAAAAAGATACAAATATTTTGAGACAGGTATCAAAGTACAATAGCATTCGCAGGGAAAGTAGGTGACATACTAATACAGAAACTAAAAAGAAAATTCTACCGGTTTCACATTGTTTGTAGAAAAAAGGTACAAACCTTGTGAGTCGTGTATCAAAGTACAACTATGTACTCAGGTGAAATAGATGAAAAACTACAACAGAAATATGAGGGAAAAGTCTACCTGCTTCCCGTGGTTTGTAGAAAAAGATACAAACCTTGTGTGTCAGGTATCAAACTACAATTATATACTCAGTTGAAATATATGAAAAACTAATACAGAAATATTAGGGAAGAGTTTACCTGATCCCACTGGTTTGTAGAAAAAATATTCAAAGCTTGTGAGGCAGGTTTAAAAATACAATATTATTGTATTCTCTGGTGAAACAGGTGAAATACTGATACAGAAATATAAGGGAACGTTATCCCTGCTTTCGATGGTTTGTAGAAGGAGATAGAAATGTTACAAGCCAGGTATCAAAGCCCAATTATATTCTCAGGTAAAGCAGGTGCAATCCTACTTAAGAAACATAAGGGGGAAATTCTACCTGATTCCCATGATTGTACAAAAAAAATACAAACCTTGTGAGTCAGGCATCAAAGCACAATTGTGTTCCGAGGCGAAGTAGATGAAATGCTATAACAGAAACAAAAAGGAGATTCTACCTGCTTCTCATGGTTTGTAGATAAAAAGATACAAACCTTCTAAGTCAGGTATCAAAGGACAATTGCATTCTCATGTGAAATTGGGGAAATGCTAATACAGAAACATAAGGGAAGATTCTACCCACTTCTCATGGTTTATAGAAAAAAGATACAAACCTTGTCCAGTCAGGTATTAAAGTGCCCTTATATTAAAGATATATAAGAGAAGATTATACCTGCCTCCCATGGTTTGTAGAAAAGCAATGCAAACATTTTGAGTCAGGTATCAAAGTGCAATTGTATTCTCAGGTAAAATAGATGAGAAAGACAAAGTACTAATTATAGCTTATGTAAGGAATGTCTACCAGCTTCCCATGATTTCTAGGCAAAATGACACAAACCTTGTCAGCCAGGTATGAAACTGCCCTTGTATCAGCAGGTGACATAGATGAAGTGCTAGTTTCAGAAAAATAAGGGAAGACTTTACCTGTTGCTCATGGTTTGTAAAAAAAAAAAGGGATACAAAACTTGTGAGCCAGGTATCAGAGTACAATTGTATTGTGAGATGAAAATGCCAATTGTACAAATATAAGAGATGTTTACCTGCTTTCATGGTTTGTAGAAAAAAGATAGAAACGTTGTTAGTCAGATATTCAAGTGCAATAGGCAAGGGCAAGAACAGAAGGTTCAAGAACTGCCTTAAAGAGGGCACTGCAGTCAGGGGAGGGCTAGGGTTGTGTATTCCCATTACTTTACAATGTTACTTGCAACTTAATAACTTGAAAACTACTGCACATAGAAACATCAAATTTCAGACAGTAGATCTAGAGGCATAACCAAATACCTCACAAAAAATCATATAACCACAGCTACATAACTGACTAGTTTATTTAAGATTGCTTTAAAATACGAACTACTGGGAGTACACAGCTCTACCCGTCCAAAAGTTTGTGCATTCAGTTGTGTATTGAGGCGAATACACACCTTAGAGCTAATTCGTACCTTTCCTATTGTATTCTCAGGTGAAATACTAATCACACACACATATGTATATACATGTATATAACATAAGAGTATTAATCTGCTTGGCATGGTTTGTAGATAAATCATGCAAACTTTGTGAGCCAGGCATCAAATGCAATTGTATTCTCAGGGGGAAAAGGTGAAATACTCAGTATACATAAGTAAGAGAAGAGTCAGCCTGATTTGCAGTAAAAAGATACAAACATTATCAGTCAAGTATCGAAGTGCAATTGTATTCTCAGGTAAATAGGTAAAATATTAAGTATACGAGTCAGGTATGAAAGTTTTACTATATTTTGAGGTGAAATACCAATACTTTGGGGGGGGGGGGGGGGGTATAAGAGTCTATTTGATAGTTGTAATTTTTAAGCATCAACATCATCATTCAAATGACCAGATATTGGGAATTACAATACATGTACAGTACAATACTTTTATTTAAATTTAGTTTTCGCTTCAAAAACGCTAGCCACATGGTAATATCAGTGATTAAAATACAAATGGCGTATGGGGTGACAATTACTAACTTGGTATGATAAAAACACCGAGACTTAACATATGAAGTGTAAAATAAAAAAAATGTTATACCCAAGCACAATAAAACAACATAAATCACAGAAACATTCGTCCGGTTGATAATTTGAACACTAAAAATGTTAAAGCTGGAACAGTTCATGCAAAGGTATGGAAAGGCAAGTACTGATTGTCATTGCACAAAGTACAACTGCTGTTTTTATTGGTTTATAAGGCTTCTACTTAAAACTGCTTAAGGACTCACGATGCATTTGGCCCTCTTTTTGTTTGTGGTTTTAATGATTGATTTTATTTTTTCCTTATGCCCTTAGTATAAAACAAAGACAAATCATATAAAAGTATGTCACACAGAGTCATGTCAACTCAATATCACATTAAAATAATATTTTAGCACACATGTAGTAAAGCATAAAAAAAAAAAAAACAAAAACAAAAAAAAAAACACCCCCCCCCCAAAAAAAACAACCTAAGACACAGACCTGTACAACGATACTGTAAATCATAAAAATTGCATTTCCCAAGTACTTAACTTTGCATTTCATGGGCCTCTATTGTTTTACAGTTCTGTCCACTCATCCACCCATCCCCAACAAAGTGTTCCAAAAATTTACCACCATAGTCCATAAATTGTCCAGACCATATTGCTAAGTCCTGCAGTGTTTAACTGTTTGGTACACAGTTGGTGCTCATTTGTTAAATTGTAATATTTTGCTTTTTGATGTTAAAAAGGTTCCACATAGAAGCCACATAAATGGTTGCCTGAGGAACAGATTTAGTGGGCACTGCTGTTCTTGATGGCAATAATCCCACTACTGGCAATAGACCTTTCGCAATTAAATATTTTAATAGAGAGATGACGCAATTTTTCAGTTTAGCAGGGCCAGGGGACCCTATCAAAGGGGCCTCAGTGCAACGTGCGACTAATGTTTACATGGGTATTTTTAAACTTTCCCGCAAAATCTGTATTGACGCATGCGTATTAGGAGGGTTTCCCCTTATACCAGCGACCCTAAAAATAAACCTGCTAGTGGAGGTTTGTATCAAGTGTCTTTGTATTTTGCCGGTCAAGCACCGTCTCGGGGAAAACACAGTTCCGCACCAAACTGTAAATTCAATAATTTACAAAAACATAACCCACAGGGGAAATTATTTTATGAAACTGTCTGCATTCATTAGATAACTTCAATTCTTACAATTGGATGGGGATTTGTCTGAAATACTAATAACTTGTTTTATATATGTTGCTCAGAGTCAGATTGAAGGAATGTTTATATTTCCAACTCTGTTACTAAAAATAGTGCAAGCACGTGCTTCTGTTTGGAACGTAGCGGCAGCATGTGGTAGCGTGTTTGTCAATTGAATCAATCCAACTCAGACCGCATTTGCAAACAATCGCTGGGATGCCTCCCCTTGCCCAGTTGCCCTGTAACGTGATTTATTTATTTATTTATTTATTTATTTATTTATTTATTTATTTATTTATTTATTTATTTATTTATTTATTTATTTATTTGCAAAGTAACCCATGAATGTGTTGCACTGAAGTCAAATTCTGACGAGGTTATCTATTCCTGACAACATCAAATAAAATTTGAACAAACTTATTCCAGGTAATTTGCAAAAAGGACAGTGAAAGTCAAATTGACTGTAAATAGGAACCTAAAATTATGCCAGAGTGATCTGAAAATCTAATCGGCTTTTTTGTTGTTGAATTTCATTTGTGTGCACATTTTGTTGGAATCCATACAGACGCTTTGAAGATTTGTAGTAACCAAGTCAAATTCATTGTAAATAGGTCATAGTAACCACACACAGAAGGTCAATGAATCTAGTCAATCAATCCATACAGACGCTTTGAAGATTTGTAGTAACCAAGTCAAATTCATTGTAAATAGGTCATAGTAACCACACACAGAAGGTCAATGAATCTAGTCAATCAATCTTGTCTTACAATACACATCTCTGTAACAAATTGGAGAAGAATCTATCCAAGCATTTTAAGGATACTGATGTCACAAAGTCAAATTAAAGGTAAATACGTCACAGTAACCACAAAATAGATCACAGTGACCTCAAAACCTATTTAGCTCTTTTTTTATTGATATAGAATGCATCTCTGTACCAAAGTGGAGAAGACTCCATCCAGACACTTTGAAGATATTGCAGTGATTGCTTGCAATAATAGCTTTCACAGTTTCAACTTATCTGTTGATTTCAACACACAAAGTCAAATTGACCGTAAATATATCAACATAATAGATTACAGTGACCTGAAAATCTAATCATTTAAATGTTTGCCTTATAACGCATCTCTGTACCAATCTGAGAACAATAGGTCACAGGAACCACACAGTAGGCCTTGGTGACCTGAAATTCCAATCATTTACTCTTTGTCTTCATGCATCTCTTACAAATTTTGAGAAAAAACTATCCACGTACTCAGAAAAAAAACAGTGATAACAAGGGTGATAAATAGTGGTCCATTGTGTCCCGTAAATAAAATAGGCCACTTTGACCTGGACATCTAATCTGCTAACTTCTGTCCAATAATGCACCTCTGTAAAAAAATTGAGGAAAAAAAATCCTTCAGGCCTTTTGAAGATGTCGTGGTAACGAAGGTTGATGTGGGCGCATGAACATACCTGTAGACGTACGGGCGGATGGACAACCAGAAAACGTAATGCCTTCCTCATTATACTGGGGGACGCATACACATTATGAACGATGAATGAATGGAGATATATATATATTTTTTGAAATGTACAGATTGATGTAAAAGTAATGTTATACTGCCTTAACTGTTGTGTGTTGAAATCAACATATAAAATCATCAACAAAGAATGAATTCAGTTTTTTTTGCTCCTAAAAATATGAATATTCGTGTGAATCTAGAATGGGAATTTTTGTTGATGCACATAACGTCAAACACTTCTGGTAGTATGCCCACTTTTGACTTGGCAGCACAGTCATTAGAAGCTGTTACTGATTTTTTGCATACACCATAAGAATATTGGAAATCAGAACGTTGGTTACCACGAACATCTCCGAACTACAAAATTGTGTAACGAAGTGTTGAAACTGCACTATCAACTTTTTATTACTTAATTTCTAAATAAATTTTAAGATGAAGTCAACCTTTTACATATGATTTGTTTTGCAGAACGTGGTCTCATGCAAATGTGTAAACTATGTCATCTCATCATCATAATAATAGTAGTAGCAGCAGCAGTAGTAGTAGTAGTAGTAGTAGTAGTAGTAGTAGTAGTAGTAATAATAATAATAATAATAATAATAATAATAATAATAATAATAATAATAATAATAATAATAATAATAATAATAATTTACAGTTTATGCGTAGTTTTGTACATACCTACCAACAGGTATTTGCTATACGAAAAGCACACCTGTACCAAGAACCAGTGTGACAGTCATACGCCAAGGTATAAAAGAGTTTAATTTCTTACGACCTCGTGCAATTAAGACCTCGTGCAATATATTTTAAGTTTGTCGATCGTAGAAATTAGTAGGCCTATTGTTTGATCGCAGTTTTAAAACAAGCCTGAAAAAACAAACTAATAATATTCATGTAGATATTTTTATCTATCCATTCATCCATCTATCCATCCATCCATCCATCCATCCATCCATCCATCCATATCCCGGTGCACCCTTCGGTCAACCATACTGCCTTCTATGCATGGTATCGATATGTCTTAGGCGCCCAGCTCGATGAGTAATGCGCCTTGAAACTTCATCACCTTTTTGGCAACTGATAATGTATGATATATGTGAAAATAAAGTTTCAATTCAGTTTGTGCTTCACATGAAAGATATGTTTATAACGTCTTTTAAGTCACCTGCTTTTAAGATTCTCTATTTTTATATTCCTCGTGGCAACATTTTGTGTCATTCATATACATATATGGACATATCTTATGGGAGACTCTACTGGAATTAAGTCCATATAACTTATAAATTATTATAGTGAAGTGTATTAAATTTTCAGTATCAAAACGACGGAACAACAGGATTGTGAGAAACCTCAAAGAAAGTTTGTTGTTGGAATGATAAAAGACCAATATCTTCATTTATTGAATATATCATACCATTCGTGCTTCTTTTCCGAGCTCAAGGCTATTTAAAATATCATAAAGAATGCTGACGAGCTGGTTGATAATGGAGTTATTTTTGTTGAAACCAGGGTTTTCTTTTGAAAGTTCATTGTTCTCACTTTTTTGATAGTCATAAAAATAGTAGAACCTAGGCGTTCAAAGACTTTACAGTCGTCACAGAGAAATGGGATAGGTCTATATATTCCCTTCACCTCTTTGTCACACTTTTTAAAGATTGAGCAAAGATCAGATAGTAAACGATGTCGAAAATGAATGGCAGAATGTATGAGCACATATTTCTGTACAACGTGTTACCTTTACCATCAGGACCAAGCCAGCTGGAGGTGAGGCATCATCATTGGCTGGAAGTTTACTTTGCTTAACAAAAACATATGTGGAAACTTGCATATTTTCCTCCATTAAGCTTATTTATGCTAACGATCAACTGCCTGACCGTTATGCTACTAGATGCCCAAAACGTACCTTTCATCCCATAGCTTATGAATTTGTGCTTTCACAACTCCGGTCTCCACCGCAAGAAAGTCCCATTGATATTTTGTTTATGGGCCTAATTATTATCTTTGGCAGCTGAATTTATTAGCCCGGCATTAGTCCATACTTTTAATTTATCATTGTCAACAGGTGTTGTTCCGTGTGACTGGAAAATAGCACCCGTATCACCCATTTTCAAACAAAAAGGATCACCTTACGACTGCTCAAATTATCGACCTATTTCAGTACTATCCCATGTCAGTAGAATGATAGATAATTTTTTTTCAATCGTTGTTGATAGCTTTCTCAACTGAAAATCAACTTATATCTCCTGACCAATCAGCTTTTTTGAAGTTCCACGCTACTCAAACAGCCCTGCATACAATGGTTGATGACTGGCTACAGAACTTTAATGAAGACAGTTTAACTGCTGTTGCATTTTTGGATTTACAAAAATGTTTTGATACGATCGATCATCAAATTCTCTTACACAAATTACAATACTATAGTATTTCTGATCATGGACTGTCTTGGTTTGAGTCTTATCTCCGCAACAGCTCTCAGGTTACATTTTTTTAAATCGTGTTCAGTCTGACATAGAGAATATTACAGTAGGGGTCCCTCAAGGGTCGTCCCTTGGTCCAACTTTATTTTTATTATACATCAACGATTTGCCTACTTCACTCAGCCATTGTAAGTGTCGGCTCTTTGCAAATGATATAACCATTTACAGCGATGGTCCCACAGCGAGAGGCCAAACTGCAACTACAGTCAGATTTGGTCAATGCAGCCGACTGGTTTAAGGATAATAGACCGAGCCTTAATATACCTAAATCTGGTGTCATGTGCACAGGTTCCGCAAGGCGTGTTAAGGATGATACAACGTCTATTATGCTAAACAACGTACCTTCAGAAAATGTCGATTCTATAAAACTTCTGGGTGTCATGGTTGACTCTGAATTTACCTGGTGTGAACATATGAAGTATATAGTTCAAAAGACTGCTCCTAAAATCGGTTTATTGGGCAGACTGAGGCATACTTTACGAACTCACCTTCTGCATCATGTATATAATAGCATCATTCTCCCATATATTGACTATTGCGATACAATATGGGGTAACTGTTGCAAAAAATACAGAATTATCGTTCAGAGACTTCAAAATAGATGTCCAAGGACAGTCAGCGGTGTATTTGATTATAATATCTCCCCAAGTTCTCTCATTGAACAGTTGGGCGGGCAGTCTTTTGAAAATCGTGTCAAATTTCATACCTCTATTCTAATGTTCAAATGTCTGCACAGTCAAGCATCTGTACATCTCTCTGAAAAAATTCGATATGTCAACCAAATTCACACCAAGGCAACCAGAAGCAGTCTCTCTGATCTCCTAGAAGTACCTATGCCTCATAAAGAAAAAAATCCGACAATCTCTTCTGTATAATGGCCCCAAAACATGGAACCTTTTGCCCTATTCTCTACGATCAGTTCATTCGCTTCATCAGTTCAAAAGCAGTTACAAAAAGGAATATTGTAAACGTCTCCTCTAAAATCGATTAGCTTTTGATTGTCCTCATATAATTTTTACTTAGTCCATGTACCCGTTAATTTTTGTGATGTCTCCTGTTTTGCTTATTTATTGTATGTACTGTGTTATATTATATTGATGTACTGAATTTGTGTCGTATGTATTATTTGTACTTGTTTTCATATTGTCATATTTTTACTCTGTAGCTGGGCCCCAAGGAAGAACAGCCCTTGGCTTATTGGGTCACCCAGGGTAAACAAACAAACAAACAAACAAACCAACCAACCAACCAACCAACAAAATATTTGAGATGGTCATGGCATCGTCATGATGTTTCGATGGAGTTTAGGCCTTCAACCGAGAGCAGATTTGCTGAAGCTCCACTAGGTCTATATGTTAGATTAGGTGTCCTCTTTGCAGAGTCAAGTTCAAAGTACATTTTGCAAAATAGTATCAAATCGAGAATTTGATGGAGTGATATTTCGTTCTCTTTTGTGCAGCTGATAAATATGACAAGCCGTTCTTGCGTTGAATCCACTATAATGTGTCCTTTTTTTTTCTACACATGTAAAGTATTTTTACATATGTATAAAACGACTTGCCATGAATAGGCCTACATACGTCTTGTATAACTTTCTTGGAAGGGTGTGGTGACGGATAATTTGCACGTGGCTCTTGTATAACTTTGTAAAGGCCGTTTGTTAGCTCATCAAATAACCATCTTGGTTTGAAATTTAACTTCCAGGACAGGATTTTGTATATCCAATCAGATGTGTCTACCGAGTGATTTCAGCAACTCTCTGAAGAGATATAATTTGATCAATTACATGCTATATCGTTACCGTTTGGTGTGTAATTAAATTAGGATGATACATATTACAATAAAACATGCCGCGACGAGCAAAAACTGTTGGGATAACTATTCTTTGATCTTTCTCTCATTTAATCATTTACTCTTATTACGATTAACATCATTGTCATAAGAATAATGCACTTACTTATTTCGAAGGCAAGGTCTTACACTTTTCACTTAATAAAAATAATAATCGCTATTTTAGCACTTTTACTTAAAAAAGACCTAGGTATCCAAAAAAAAAAAAAAAAAAAAAAAAGAAAAAAAAAAAAAAAAAAAAAAAGAAAGAAAGCCCCCCCCCAAAAAAAGAAAAAAAAAAGAAAAAAAAGAAGAGTCTCTATTGAGAAACATAATTAACAGCTGAAACTTACATCGATGCACTGCAGCACTTGACCGGAGGCTACCGAAAAAAAAAAGGGGGGGGGGGTGCCTGGAACATTTTCATATACATGCAAAGGGATCATGTACAATTGAAAAAACCATTCCAAAACTACAATTATCCCTTGGAATTAAATGTACCCCTCCTCCTTCTTAGTCCAAAATTACACATTTTTCGGAATTAAACTTACTGTAATTTTAAATAAGGTATAAAAACACCCTTTCTTAATCCTGTAAAGTGACGAGATGAACGCCGTAGGTGGGACGTTTTACTTGGGGGTGGGGTGGGTGGGTGGGTGGGTGGGTGGGTGGATGGGGGAGGGTCCCAGGAGCATGATCTCGGGAACTTTTGATCAGATTCAGATTCAGATTGCTTTTATTTGACCTAAAGAATACAATAAGAATTTAGACATATAACTATTACTGGTCAGGAGACCTTGATTAAGACCACAAGGTCGGTAGCATGAGGGCCACCCAAAAAACTCTTTAAAGATACACATTTTCATTGGGTATTAAAAAAAAAAAAGTAAATACAATACAGTACTTATTTATAACATATTTAACAGAGTCATTTAAATTTGACAAGCGATCTAGAGGTACTGGGAAAAGGGAATTAATATGATTCAGTTTTTACACACATTGATAATAATAAGTATCATTTTTATCTGTTACACAGATATCGCATTTATCTATAGCATATATTACAATCAGAAATTGAATATATTTGTGAATATTATTCAATAAAATATCTTTTAATTTAATTTATGTAACCTTGTAAACTATGGGTGCTTACTTTATCAGTTATTAGTTTTGGGGTTTCATTAATCAGTTTGACTAGACTATATCTAATGCAAGATTTCTAAAATTCATGACTCTCTCTATCTATTGTGGTCATGGACTTCAGAATAAGGCATAACTGAGATTCGATTAAAATATTAAGGTAAAGATTCATTTACTAATTTATCGTAAAATTTAAGTTGTTGTAATTTAAATATATCAAGTTTTAATAATTGTAGCTGTTTCAAAATAGGTTAACTGTGTGCATCATAAGTACTTAATGTAATAATTACAAGTGCTTTCTTTTGTAATCTTTAATTGACTAATTTGATAACCCCAGTTTAAAATTGCATAATGAAGATGTGGTAAAATAAGTGAATTGTAAAGAGTAATAAGTATGTTCAAAGTAAGAAAATGTTTAAGCCTATTTAATATACCATTTACCTTAGAAATTTTTACTGAAATATTATTAATATGGCTATTCCGATTTAAGTGTTTGTTAGTTGTAAGTCCCAGAAAATTGAAATCATCAATGTTTACACTGTAAATATATACCATCCATATACAAATCCGGTGTATAGCAACCTTTCTTGAGGCATATGAAATACCATATATTTAGGGGTTTTTTTTTGGGGGGGGGGTCAATGACAAGCGATTTATTTTTAGCCATTCACTTATATTTATTTGTTCATTATTTATATTGATATTTAATTCAGTTTCAGGAATTGTTTTGAAAGAACATAAAGTGCTAGATAAAGTAGTGTCGTCAGCATATATTATTGGTAAAAAAGATTGCAAACATTTGGCAAATCATTAATATACATTATAAAAAGAAGTGGTCCAAGAAAAGACCCCTCTGGGACACCTGTTGTGATTTCTTTCATTTCAGACTTAATATTTTGAAACTGAACGTATTGTTTTCGACTGGATAATTAACTTTGAAATAATGATAGTGCATTACCAGTGATGCCATAGTATTTCAATTTATCTAATAGTATGTTATGGGCCAAAGTATCAAAAGCCTTTGATAAGTCTAAATAAATATTAACTGTTGTTTCTCCTTTGTCCATCTCCTGTACTACTCTGTCAACTTATTCTTATGTAGCAAGTTCAGCTGAATGTTTTTGTCGGACTCCATACTGGCTATCAAAATATAAATCTTTATTAGAAAAAATGATTATGTACTTGATTAAAAATAACTCTTTCAAACATTTTGAGAAAACCACGTAAAAAATTGGGCGATAGTTATCCAAAAGAAAGTTAGCTATCTTCTCTTTTAAAAATAGGGATGACCTTTGCAATTTTAATTTTTCAGGAAATATTCCAGAATGTAGAGCCTGGTTTACAATGGTTGTTAAATTTCTAAGGTATTACTGGATAAATTGATTTTAACAACTTAGCTGAGATAGAATAATCACCAATGGATTTAGATTTCAAATTATCAATTATGTTACTAATGGTGTCTTCATTAGTTTGCTCAAACCGAAATCTCGAAACTGGGATTTGTTAAAAAAAATCTTCGTAAGCTTTGTTGCCTTTATATGAAATTTCTGAAGCTAATTTGGACCCAATGCTTGAAAAAATGAATTTAATTCATCAGCAATTGTATACTTATCAGACACTAATTCTCCATTAATTTTGAAAGAATATGGAAGATTTTTCTCTTGATTTTTCTGTTAAGAATATTCGTAATAATTCCCTATGTTTTCTTCATGTCATTTTTATATCTTTCAAACATGGAATTATAATATTCATATTTAGCTCTATTAATATTCCTTTTAAAATTTTTAATGTATGCATTTAAAGAAATCTTACGTGATTCATAATCAGGAGTTTTATTTGGGGGTTTGTTTAAGGATCCTGTATAATTTATCTCTATGAGTGATAGATATTATTAGACCCTGTCTTGTCCACTGTTATGTTTTGTGTTTGTGTTTAT
The DNA here is from genome assembly GCA_964020975.1 of Hermodice carunculata. Classification (NCBI taxonomy): domain Eukaryota; kingdom Metazoa; phylum Annelida; class Polychaeta; order Eunicida; family Amphinomidae; genus Hermodice; species Hermodice carunculata. The sequence continues at coordinate 42,710,473 of OZ026615.1, read as the reverse complement.
TATATTTAACAGTTTGTTTAAACAGGAAAATATATGCTTATGAATTTTGAATAGTTTCAATAAAGATATTATAATTTTGATTTATTATGTTACCAGATGATGCAAGATCAGCTAATATACCATTTATAGATGTTGACCACCACATTTAATGCTGACATTTTTAGGTACATTATCTCTAAGAGATGCTGTATTAATACCTATAAAATATGGCTGATGGTCAGAAATATTGCTCATGAAGATGCCAGTTTGACCATCATGATTACTTACATAGGAAATTATCAATACATGTACAGCTATGTTCAGTTAAACGAGTTGGTAGAGTGATTTTTGGGAAAAAATTGCGGTCAGGGTATCAAAATAATCATGCACTATCTGTGTATCAATGTTAAAATCTTCGCAAGTATTGCTTCATAATTTGACATGTTTCAAAATTCTAAAACAGGATTAAAGTATTCAAGAAAAGTTTTGTATTTTGCAATTTATCTCTAGGAGGACTGTAAATGTTTCCAATTACAGTTTTCCTACAATTGACACAATTGGAAATTTCAACAAAATTAGCCTTCTCAAACATCAGAATTTACATAAAGTGGCAAAACATTATATTCATATGCTTTATTCAAGTAAATAATGAGACCTCATGTTCACTTGATATTCTCTCTTGATAAATCGTATTATAACCTTCAACAGGAAATACAGACTCATCAGTATCACCTTTTATTCAGGTCTCTTGTAGACCAATTGCATCAAATATGATACTATTGTTACTTAATTTTTTTTCAAAAAATATATATTTGTTAAAATTGTGAATTAAGACATTGACAATTCAGACTTAAAATTTTAGATTTGTTATAAGATGATTTAAAAAGAATTTATAATTGATCATCATCATAATATGGAAGTGATCAATAAAATCTGGTTCATTTTTTAAATTATTCATATCTAGTATAAGTAAATGATTCAAAGAGTTCTTTTCCAAACCTCCAAAATTCCTGAAAATTATCTCTTTAAGATTTATTCAAAATATCTATTGTCACACTGTGATGCATAGTGTACTGACAACCAGTGAGTAATAATTTCAATTGCACATGTATCAATAAATTGTCACATGTCTGTAGAGTGTACTGTGTTTGGATATTAAAGAGTAATATCTCAGCTGAATCTGGATGAACATCTGTACCTAGAAGTTCAATATAAAAACAGCAAAACAGTATGTAACTGATGAATGTGCTATAAAATCCAGCCACTCACAATCAATCGCAACTTCAACACTAATTTATAAACTTATGAAAGCAGCACTTAACCTTACTTTAGATTTAGGTACATTAGCAAACATGAAATAATATAGGCATATAATGTAGGCCTAAAATTATCTCAGTAATATTTTATATGTTTTAAGTATTGCAATAAATCCATTTAGAAAATGAATAATAGAATGGGCCTAAAATAAATAAAAGATAATATCTGATACATTAATGTCACAGTAACATATCTGTGCTATCAACAAGTTTTTCTTCTTTCATCTTTTTGTATCAGCCATGCATAGATGTAGAATACTTGGTCACGTAGATCTAGCTAAGCAAGTTCATATCTTGCTGATGGACCAAAGTCCATTATCATGAATTTACTAGGCATAATGTCACAGATCTTTGAAGGGGTCAATGTCATTCACTACAGATATCCTCAGAGAATGAAACTTTCTCACAACATGTTAAGGTCATGTTTTGGTCGATAGGGCAATTTCATTGGAATGTATGGCCATGTTTTATTTTATTTAACTTGAATCTTACTCTTTATGTCCTTTGGCAACAATTTTTGGTGTTCCATGATGTCAGGTTTCAGATCCCCCAATACCAGTGGGAGATCAGGTGAAACGGAGATTTTCTGGGATGCATCTTTCAGATTTTGCGCTCGACGGACATGTATTTTGCTTAGTTAAGTCAACAAACTTGACAATAATTCCTGCATTTTTTTGTTTTGACTTAGTGTGTGGCAAGCTGAGAAGCAAGATTTTGCCAACTCATTATCACTTAATTTTAGACACTCTTTTCCCATTTGCATGGTCTTCTGTCTAGTGGTTCCTTCATTCTCCCCTAATTCACCATTTAAACCTTGTACTGTTGAATTCCACTTCGTCAATGGCAATAATATCAAGGGATCTAACATGTCTAAGGGCATTAACATGGAGTAGTCTTGTCAGCGAGAATTTTCTTCAAAGCCTGCAGTTCGTTAACCAATTCAGCACTCTTTTCATCCTGGCTTTTCAGTTTTTCTGTCCATTTTTCCATTGCTTCTTCCACAACACCTTTTACAGCATTTTGAACGACATCAGTAGCAGCACTATGTACTGCTGTTGTCGATGGCAGTGTATTGGCACAAGAAAGTTGAATTACCTTGACTGGAGTAGCAGCTAAGGCGCCGATCACCCGGGTGTTAAATAGAATCTTGGTGAGCATGTCTGGCTGCTTGCTATATTCGTCTTCAAGGGAGACCTCCCGTCGGTTGCCCCAGGATCACACTCAGCTCCCAATGTCACTTCTGGTGGGCTGTTTGGCCCGTACAACACTCCCCCCATCATGAAATACACACCCTATGCAATTTTGTTATTTTTAACTTCTGAAAAATACCAAAAAGTAAATTTCCACAGAGTACAACCACTGAACCACCACCACCACAGGTCTCATGCTCTTACAGAGGCACCCACATGCTTCGTCACTACTAAACTAGCTAGCCACATAACAACCTGACCAGTTGGCCTGCTCTAAAAAATAGTACCCCCAAGGCAACCAATATATATATATATATATATATATATATATATATATATATATATATATATATATATATATATATATATATACATAGTACCCCCAAGGCAACCAATATATATATATATACATACATATATATATACATATATATATATATATATATATATATATATATATATATATATATATATATATACAAGAATTTTCACCCTTAGAGCTTGTAGTGACATCCTCCTATATGTTGTGGAAACATTTGGTCACTGAGTGGGTGGCCTCACACACTGTGGACAAGAGCATTTTTTTGGCCTTGGCAATTTCTCTGGCTGCCTTCAGGATCATGCTTGGGTTAGAGTATCTTGCCCTGAATTTCATGCTTATCTGGACCAAGTATGGCAAATCTGTCTCCACCACCAGTTTCTGCAGAGGTATCTGCTTAATACCAGGGCCCTGTCATCACCACATCCATGGGAGGCTGCAATGCCAAACACAGGTGTGGAAGGCTTCCATCCAGGCACCATCTTCTGTAATCCTTCCAGAAAAACAATGAATATGTAATGGATGCTCTGGAGGTAGTGTCCTTTTGAGGAGCTCCATGGCGACGTTTGTATACTCCCCACTGATACATTCTCTTAAATGGAACACCACTGGCAACCTGTGTCTTACAGCTAAGGGCAGGAGTAACTCAAGAAGATGCTGCTGATACTCCCTTTTTTGATCCCCAAACAGGGTCCCAGTCCTCACAGCTTACTCCTTCAGCAAGGAGATCTCCACCTCAGTGGCACTGGAATTCTCCCCATACAGCTTCCTTGGCCGCACATGTAAGGGAGTTGTTTCACCTCAGACAGCCCCATGCACCTCCTTCAAAGCTCTCAAGAATCCAATGACCAGCATAGCCCAGTTGTCCAGACATTAGTCCCCGAATGCTGATGTGCCTTCCTCATCCCATGACAATGGGCTTGACATCTACCCAAATTTAAGGGGTGGTTTTACCACTTAAGGCATAATAATACATTTGCCTTAACTATTTGTATGGCCCTAATTACCTATCCCCCACATGCCCAACACTCCTTAAAAAGAACAACTATTAATATGTACACATTTCTTTAATATTTAAAAATGTCCAACTCTCCTTCCAGTCCTTGTTCTCACGGGAGAGGGTGATGGCAGGGTCACTATGGGTAATGAAACTGGTGGTTCCTGTCCATCATCAAAGCCTTCCTGTGACTCCTCATCATCAGCTGCCAGGGCCATGGGCACTGGGGTACTAGTTAAGAAGTCATCAATACTGTTGCCTGGCCCGGCAGTATCCACATCCCCATCAGTAGTGATGGTGGGGCCTTCTGGCCCTGCATGGCCAACAAGATCATGGAGAAAATTGTCCAAAGAACTGCCATCTTCCTCCTGACAATAGGCTATTGTGTCATCTAAATCCAAGGGCTCGTGCCTCATCCTCCGCATCCACATTGGGATAAAGTGATCCTTGAAGGGCTTTAGAGGATCGTGATGGCCACCCACTCCTTCCTACAACCCTTGGTCCTGAACAGGACTGGGGACAACACCTTCACTACCATGTATGGACCACTCCACACCTTCTTCAGTTTTTGTGATTGTCCTGGCTCGCAGTCAGACTCCAGCCTGTACACAAGATCACCCACCTTATAAGCGACTGCACAATTTGAGGTTATATGTTTTCTGTTGCCGTCTTTGTGACACCTTCAGATGATCCCGAGCTACCTGGTGTGTTTTATCTAGGAGCTGCCTAAGTTCTTGGGCATATGCTGGCGGATCATGCTCTGGCTGATCCCCAGTTAATCCAAGCACAAGATCCCTTTGGCTGAAGACTTCCCTGCCAAGCATGATTAGGTGCTCCTGTTTGGCATTGCATGGATTGCAACAGCTAGCTAGGGCAAATGCTTGTCCAAATTCCTCTGGGACCCCTCAATACAACACCTGATCATCTGTAACAACAGATGGTTATGCCTCTCTACATTGCCGCAGGGGTGATAGGGTGTGGTGTGTGTCTTAGTGATCTTTAATAGATCACATATGGCCAGTGCTAATTTCCCATCTACATTTTTCCTCTGATCGCTATGGAGAAAGAGAGGGCACCCAAATCTTGCAATGAATTTGTTCACAAGTTAGTCCACAACGGATTCTGCTGTTTGTTTTGGGAGCGCATAACACTCCATCCGTTTGATGAACTGATGGACCATCATTAAGATGTATACTTTCCCCCATGCACTAGGAATAAAGGGACCCAAGATGTCTATATGGAGCCTGTCCATTGGAGCCCCTGCATGGTACCTGCCCAGTTGGGCTATCAGCCATTGGCTTCTTGGTCATGCTGCAGGTAATACATGACTCCACGTACAGCTTACAGTCAAGGCCCATTTGGTGCCAAAAGAAACTTCTCTTGAGAATCCAAAGGGTTTTGGTGTGTCCAAGATGTCCAGTGAACAGAATATCATGGCACTGCCTGAAAACCTCATCCCTCAGAGATTTTGGCACTACTAGACATCTCCTAGGGACCACGTCCTCCCATCTATAGAAACGGACTCCCTCCTCAAGGGAACGTTTTGATCTACACATCCAACAGTGCTTGGTAGCTGGACTTTTCAATTGGAGCTCATCACTGGCAGGATCCTCGTGTGTCTCAAGCCATGTTGAGAAATGCTAGTACCTCAGACCATGTCAGTCTCCTTAACACTAGGTTCATTACTCGGATGAAGGTTGTGGGAGCATTATACAAACCAAACAGCATAGAACATTTTCAAACAGTGCGTACCTTGTGAGGAATGCTCTCTAGGAGAAGTTTTGGGCTCGATAAGAAGTTGCCAGTACAAACTGCCCATATCTAGGGAAGAAAAGAAGCGCCCCCAGGGTGTCCAGACACTCCCCTTTAAGAGGTAAGGGATAGGGGTCTTTCACTGTGATATTGCTCAGTGCCTGATAATCCAAGCAGCACCACACCCATCTCTCTTCCCTACTAGCACACATGCTGCTGCCCATTCAGATGAATATGGCCAAATCACTCTGGCATCAACTCGCCTCATTCACTGTTTAATTGGTCTAGCATCCTGAGCATCAATTTTGTGTGTCACAGCTGCAAAGCACCCCAGGTCAAGTTCATGCTTTGAAAAGACCCTGGCATAGCCACTTAGTAATTAAGCCAATTGCTGAGATTCAATTGGTGTCAGATACTTTAAGTACTTTGCTTCCCAATGTCCACTGCCCTTATCTGGTAATTTTCAGGGGAATTTGTGTCTGTCAACTTTGACAAACATCCTCCTTCTGATGATTGGATGTTTCAGACCAAAGGATCAGTGTCCATCAACCCTGACAAATCCCGCACCTATGCATCATTCACATCCCTCAATTTCCAGGGTTTGTCGGCAAAAAAAGAAGGATCGATGTTCATCAACGATGATGAACCTGTCACCTCTGGGCCAAATGGTAGAGGTGGAAGTCAGTACTAAGAACGATACATACCTACTAGGTATTACCCAACAAGTATCTGGCAAAGCTACCAATTATGCCGAGACAATACTTAAAAGCTTTGAGACAATTGAATTCACTGAAACACCAAAGACTGGACAGAATCTTAATATACTTCAGAGCATATCAAACACCATGACTGACAGATGTGCCACAAATGCCGCTGTGGACAAGAAACTTGAAGAGGTCAAGGGCAACAAGATAAATCAGTTCAAATGTGCAATGCACTCACTAGATACCTTTGCATGGGACTGTGATAAGCAAATTAGAAACTTTGAAACAGAAAATGAATTACAGTCTGAAAAGAAAGACACACGATACCCTTTCACGCAACAGAATGAAAGCCAAACCCAAGCACTAGTTTGGACAGCTGCCAAAATCTTCCATGATACCAAATACAACTGTGATCTTGAAATAGTGAAATATTTGAAAAGTGAAAACGTAGTCCCAAACAAAGAAATTAACCATAGTGTACTGTATCCTCGTTTTGTCAGCAACCTGTTCCAAATATATTTTTTATGCAGTGGGGTGCTGTATCATTATGTTCCAGACATGGTAAAAGTTTTTACCACGGTCTTTCCACCAAAGAATGATGTACAACATGCTGTCCTCAGTGCCCTTCAATTGGAAGACATAACAGTGGCCTTGCGGGCCTTAGGGCTGCTGGGGAAGGTTGTAACAGGGCCTTGGATGCAGTTAGCAGAAGGCAATAGGTCAATCCTGGACATGAACCAATACTTTGAAGAGTCAGAGGCAAACCTCAAAAAGTGGGCCGATGATGCACAAGGGCTCAAGCTACCACAGCCACCCTCTATATTCAGAGACATACCACTGAAGGAAGATGCTGTCCTGGCTAGCCTTCTGAAATCAAGTGACAATGATCGAAGGATCTGCAGCCTACTGCAACAATTATGTGGTGTTTGCTTGACAGTTGTCAAGAGACAACTACAGTCGCAGCTGCCTGGTGGCATTTACAGCAATCCATCACAGAAATTAATCGAACAAGCACAGTCCTGCGCCAGTACTAATATAAGTGGCGAACGAAATTTTGCTGTGGCCGACCATGAAATAGCAAGGGCGAGGAGGGTGCAAGTGGGCTACATAGAAGCCAAGACCTTATATAAAGTCAACAAAACAGGAACATGGCTGTCACACCAGGATGACAAGTTCAGGGACAGCAGTATAAAACTTGCTATGAAGGATGCCCTCAAGATTGGAAAGGATGACAAGGAAAGAAAGAAGGAAACAGAGAGGATCATAGACGAGACCTTGAAGGCAACGAGAAAAGCAATGTTAGAGAAAGAGGATAAAGACAGGAGCAAGATTGAAAAAATGCTAGAGGACATGTATGGAAATATAGGGGTGTGGGACAATGAGCCAAAAATGGAAAATCAGGTGCGTGGACTTTCAAAAACTAAAGCTGTTGCTGCCTTGAAAGCCCAAATATCTGTCAGAACAAAGATGTTGAAATGTATTGTGCCAGGCAAAATAACAGTGAATAAATGCAACATTGATCAACTGAAAGATCACGTGATCCGCCTAATGGCAGTGCCTGTGCCGAGCGAAATTGATGACTTGCATGCTTTGTTGTGCGACATTCCATCACTTGTGTCGTCATTAACTGGCCTTCACCTGGTTCAATGCTGGGTAACTGACAATGGCATTCAATGGTTTGAACGTCAGATCACAAAATATGAGGATGAAAGTGAAGAATTTGAACTCAAACATGAATATGGTTCAGTTTGTTACCTGACACCTTCAGAGATAGTTGTAGATGTATACCGTGGGCACTTGGACTTTCGCATGGAGTAGTTACAGAACATGAGATGAATAATAAATATGAATAGAATTATGTTGCTGTGGAAATCATGAGAATTTCAATGACATTTATATCTCCATTGCTTTTGACTGTTGGACACTTTTCTTGTACATATTGCCATGAATACAAGAATAATATAGACAATATTGAAACAGAATTACTTTAGTACACCCCATTGAGCTTCTTACTGTGGGGATAATTATGCTTGTACATAAATGTAAAGAAAAACTGATTCATTTGCAGACTGAAAATATGAGTTACATATGTGCATAAATCTGGTGTTTTTGTTTCATTAATTTCAATAGTCTCTTCAGTAGGAAACAAGTAACACAAAGTGTGCGAGAAGATTTACCGGCACTACTTCTTTTTCCCTATGAAAAGAAAAGAAAAAAAGAGATCAAGTAACAGTTGTAGTCCTCACATTATCAGAATATTAATCTTGCAAAGTTTTTTTTTTCATTCTTGAAGCTACGTGAACCTTAAATTCTAGTACATCCCCCATTGTTTTGGGCCATATTTTTTCTTAATTTTTGTATCAGATTTAAGTAATGGCCATCCTGAAATGGTTTCGAGTTAATCTGATCAATATGAAGAAGAATTTCAGGAATTTTGTAGCCATTTTTAACTCTTTTTGAGTGACACATCTGTATATATTTCAATTATTCATCTTAATCCATGTGCTGGATTAAGATAATCCCTATCCTGAAAAGCTGCCAGGGTAAATCTGACCATACTGAAAAAGAATACTATCACTTTGGGAGCCATCTTAATTCCCTTCATGAATGACAGTTTTCTACATATTGCTTTGTCCCGTTTTGATCTTAATCCGTATGATGGATTAAGATATAAGATAATCCCCATGTTGAAATGGTCCCATATGATCAAGCTAACCCAAATGAATGAGAATTGTATTACTTTGGAAGCCATATTGAGTTTTAATTGAAAATGTTGCATGTATTTTGCACTATTTTGTACCTTCAATGATCTTAATCCGTGTGCTGGATTAAGATAATTCCTTTAATCCCTTTCTTTAAAATCCTGCAATTATCCTGTCATAGGCAATAAACCATTCTTTGACTCTGGAGGGCATATTGACTCTACAAATTGCAATTTTACACTGAGTTCTCATTGTTTTGGTCTGTATATTATCTTAATCCTTGCCTGGATTAAGATAATCCACATGATTTCCAATCTCCAATCATTTCGTAAATTAATATGGCAAAGATAAAGGAAATCCAATCACTTTTTATTTGACCATTCTGCATAAAAAATTGTGAAAGTTACAGACAAAGTAAGTTGGTATAAAACACAGCATACAAAGCATAATACTAAAACAGTGGCCAAGTGACACAGTTTTTGTTATGGAAATTTATGGTCAAAACAATGTCAATTTGACACCATAAAAAGTACTGTAACTTTCCTTCTACTGAACATATTTGCAAAATTAAAACATATTTGAGATGGTTTCTTCAAGGACTTTCCAAAGAGTATGTCTTATTAAGTATGTTTTTAGCTGATCTAGCTACCAGCGGTGGTTGAGCCTATCGTTAGCTAACGAACTTTTCTATTGTTTAAGACCATACCTTAACTTCCACGAAGGACCTCCAACTGAAGTTTTCTATTGTTTCAGACCATACCTTAACTTCCACGAAGGTGGACCTACTATACAAACTAATGACTTACTGTTTTATAGGTACTACTTTTGAAGACCAGAAATGACGGACTGAAATTTTGCAATGTTCCTTACACTTTTATCCAAGAGAATGGAACTTTACGAAGGCAATAAGTAGATTCGAACCGCGGCAGTTTTTTCCCGACCTGTCTGCCTTGTCTAACACGCCTCACAGATAGAACTGACGGTTCTGTTTGTGTTCCTATATGTTTAATGAATTACATATTGCTGATGGATGGATTCAGTGGTGCTTGTAAACAGGAAGATATTAGGAAACGACGTGGATCATAACATACGTAGGATGAAGAAGAGAATTATTTTTGCCACAGACTCTCGTGGAAGAGGGTTAAAAACTTACATTGATAGGATTAGGTCTAAGAGTAAAGACAACATAAAAACCAAAAGCATAGTGAGAGGAGGACATATAATCAAAATATTACAGAACAAAGTAACGTTGATGATGGACTTACTGTCAGATAGGTGGATCTTAATTCAAAGTGATGG
>OZ026615.1:42671015-42700015 GCA_964020975.1 Hermodice carunculata | reverse complement strand
TCCATGTGTTAATTGAATATAACATGGGGTAATATGCCCCCCTAAGAAATTTCTTTTGGAAAGCAAAACGTGCATCTATACAGATGCAAATAACTAGCCTGTTAAATTCCTTTAGCAGTAAAGACTTAGAATTTGGGCCAACGGTCAGATATATTTACATTTTTCTACAAAAGCGAAAATTACAAACATGCCCATATTTTCCCATCATTTTGAAATAAAGGTAATATGAGCATAGCCATAAGGTAATAGAAGTTCCTGCTATATTAAGTGGAATTTAATAAAAGTATACAGGTTTTTACTCAAAGGACTTTTAGGGAGTAATCAACAACTTCATATTTTGCCCTTCATTAAAATGTCTCGAGAATTGTATATCAGGTTAAATGAAAATAAAAAAATCGTATAAAGTATTGACACAAAGGTGCTCATATTACCCCCACATAGAGGATAACATGAGGATAGCTGATACCTGCCATTAGATTATACAGAGGCTAATGATGGGCATCCAGGTGCTCATATTACCCGCATATCAATACATACTTATCTTTGGGTCCAAGGTTTTTGACAGTCGATTTAAAACTAATTGATCCATTCAGAGAATAAAATACAGAAGGTGCCTCACATATTGGTCACATGCCTTTTGCACTGAAACTTGTATTTTCACTTCTATGTGCCATCTAAAGTGGAAAGAAATTTCTGAGTTAACACCTCATTTTTTACTGGTTTGCCATATAGAAACCTTAAAGCGCCACCTGGGTTTTATACAACTTTGGTTACATGATGTCAATACATCTATGTGACTTCAAAATATATCTTTTTTTTTGTAAGGTGGGGGTACTCATATTGCCCCTATACCCATTTCCCCCCGTGTTACCCTATTTAGAGAATTTTGGTCATCATAGTCATTCTCGTCCGGTTGAGCTAAGAATAGCTGCAGGAATACGTAATGTTACAACCAAACTGGACACAAGAGAAACTGTTTATTACAGGAAATCAACTTCATCCATAATGAGCGAGATGAGAATTAAAAAAATTAAAATCGACAGCAATGAAGAAGAATGTCAATGTTTCGATTGTGACACCCTCCCCTCCCCTCGTGAGTCTTAACAAGCTGATGCAATATATGATTTTGACACAGGGAAGTTACAATTGGGAATAGAGTGATTCATGATAATTAATGATTTAACTCAGCAAAAAAAAAAAAAAAAAAAAAAAAAAAAAAAAAAAAAATCAGTGACATCAATGGGAAAAAGCAGTGGATCTTAATAAAAAGTGATGGTGATGATATCCTGTATGTACTATAGCCAACCAATAGTGGCTGACATTGAACATGCAGGCACACTCGAACCTCTGCATAGCAACCCGTACTTCAGCCTTGTTTACATAGGCCTACAAGTATGAGAATATAGATTTCTGAAAATTTGAATTCAGGTACCTTGGTATATATATATATATATATATATATATATATATATATATATATATATATATATATATTGCCTTCTGTCTACAAATTAAGCCTAAATGAACACCTGTATCAGAACTTCTTCAGAAGACAACACGAAAAGAGAGTAAAATTCGATATAGGGATGAACATGTTTTTGAAAAGGGATTGGTTATGTATGATGGCTTACTCCAAGGAAAAAAAATAAACCTTGGGCTTCTATGGGCACTGCTCTTCTATGAAAAAGCCATAGCCTGGTGATGGAAACAACGATGCAGATGACAGTGCACGTAATTACTGAGCTGGGAGTTCACTGTGTGCAACTTATTGTGGCGGACCGTGAACTCTCAGCTTTCATATTAAAGTGAAAAGATGTTCACATGCATGTATAGGATTAGACCTATATTGGTCTTTTTTTAATACATATATCAACATCTTGTTAACATATCAATTTAGTATATTATATCTTGATGCCCGTGGCGTGCTATCACAGTTCTTTTGGTGCGCTATCTCATTTTTTATTAATAACATTATATTTAATCAGATTTAATGTTCTAAATCCTTAAGGTAGGGTGTTTTATTAAAGTGACAGCGGGTCTACATGTAATCTGAAACCAAAAGTGAATCTTTTGTCAGCGGCTCTCTCCGGGATACTTTGCGCGCAAAGTGCGTAGGGTATCCCTGGGAGAGCTGTTGACTTCGTTCCAAATTACACATGCAGTACTCGACCAGTTTACTGAGGGTGATAGACGGATGGTTAGGTATTGTATATTACAGGTCTTAAAATGTTAGATGTTTTCAGTGTGCTTCAAGCAAGGAGCTTCTGCACAGTTTTGTTTAAACCGTAACAACCCCGCAGACTGCAGTATATATTTAATTTTTACTTCTTGTCGTATTTTTTGATATTTTGTGTACAATGAAACACAGTCCGTACACTACATACAAATATATTTTGTACCAGATGATTTATGAAAGTGGAAATCATTTCATTTACTGTCAGAAGATTAGGGAATTTTAAGAAAAGAAGAAAGGTGTTTACATGGCTAAAAGAAAGAAGTATTCGATTATATTTTTACAAGAAGTCCATAGCTCAGAAAACAAAAATAGAAAAAACATGGTATAATGAATGGGGGTAACAAAATGGGTTTTTTTTTTTAGCCACGGGAATCAAAACGCAAGAGGTGTCGGCATACTTTTTGAAAAAAAAATTGAAATCAATGAAAAACCGAAAGACAGCGAGGGTCGATGCATTATAATGGATATTACAATCGAAGGAAAAAGATACACCTCCGGAAATGTTTACGGTCCAAATGAGGATAACGACAAATTTTATCAAGACTTTATTGAAAATATAGAAAGCCTACCGAATGAAAATAAAATTATTGCAGGGGATCATAATTTTGTTCTAGACGTAAATACTGATAAGCAAGGAGGAAATCCAGTTACACATAATAAAATACAGGGAGTAGTTTAAATTGGATGGAAGAAACCGATTTAGTTGATATTTGGAGGAAAAATAACCCTGACAAAAGATCTGTTACTTGGCGACGGACAAATCCAACATTAATACAATGTAGGTTAGATTTTTTTCTAGTTTCCTTTGGCCTGTCTGATCTAATTAGAGAAGAGAAATTATTTTGGGCTTCCGACCGATCATTCTGCCATAACATTAATAATAGATGCACAAACAAATAAAAGAGGACCTAGTTTTGGAAACCAAACACTTCGCTATTGCGTGAATTAGATTATGTTAATTACATTAAAAATAAAATTCAAAACGCATGCGAGTCAAATGAAAACCAAGATAGTATGATGTTGTGGGAAATAATAAAAATGGAAGTTCGAACTGCAACAATTCAATACTCTGCACGTAAGAAAAAACAATGGAAAAGAAAAATGTATTCTCTGGAAAAAGATTTAAAAGAATTAGAAAATGAGTTTACGGCAAATAGTACAAACAGAATAGAGTAGAAAATTACACAATTGAAAAATGATTTAGAAAAAGAATACGATTATATAGCTAAGGGAGCTTTTATCCGATGTAAGAGCAAATGGTATGAAGAAGGTGACAAACCATCGAAATACTTTTTCAATTTAGAGAAAAGAAATTATAATGACAAAACTTTTAACAGCTTAGGAGTACAAAATCAAATAGTAACTGATCTGCAAGATATTCTAAAGGAAATGAGAAAATTTTATTCACAACTATAAACAAAGAGAGAAACAGACACAACATTAATAGATCAAAAGTATGAATTTTTTTTAAGACGATGAAAACATTGCAAAATTGTCAAAAGAAGAGCAATCAATATGCGAGGGTATAATCACTGAAAATGAACATTTATTAGCACTGAAAAGCACACAAAATAATAAATCTTCTGTCTCTGATGGGCTTCAGGCAGAATTTTAGCAGGTCTTTTTTGGACAGATATTAAACATTTTCTTCCTTAGTGCCATTGACAAATCGTAGGATAATAAGAAACTGTCCTTAACACAAAGGCATGGTATAATTTCTTTATTGCCAAAGAAAAACAAAGATATACTGGAAATTAAGAATCGGAGACCAATATCATTATTAAACCATATTGTAAATTAGCAACAAAGGCTATATTAACAAGAATAAAGAAAGCATTGCCAACTATTATTCATGATAATCAAACAGGCTTTATGAAAGATAGAGATATTTGGGAGAATATTAATTCAATTTTGAATATCACTGATTTTGCCGAAGAAGAAAATTTAGCAGCCTTATAGCTTCAATAGATGTCGAAAAAGCTTTTGACTACTTACAGTGGGGCTTTGTAGATAAATGTTTAATTTTTTCCAATTTTGGGACATCAATTAAAACATGAGTTAATTTTTTTATTACGATTTAAAAAGCTGCGTAATTAATAATGGATGGGCATCAGATAGCTGTCAGTTACCAAGGAGAGTACGTCAGGGATGCCCACTGTCCCCATATGTATTTATTTTATGCGTAGAAATTTTAGGAATAATTATTAGACGAGAAAATAAAATCAAGGGTATTACAATAGATGATGTCGTACAAAAAATCTCGCAGTATGCCGACGACACAGCTTTAACAGTTATGGCCACAGAAGAAAACCTTTCGAACCTATTTGATATATAAGAATTTAAAATCATCTCAGGATTGAAGGTTTACTGTCATAAAGCTAACATATTAAGAACCAATCTTATTTCAAATAAAGATTTAAAGCTGAAGTGGACCAATGGCATAATTACTGTCTTGGTAGTAAATATAACTACAGACAAGGATAAATTATTAAACTTAAATTACAGACCAAAAATTGATAAAATGAAGGAAAAATAAACATGGGACAAACGACTATTATCTTTGTTTGGAAAAGCTGTCATAATCAAAAGATTGGGTTTGTCGCAACTTATTTATTTAGTATCAGTGACTCCAGACCCACCTGTAGATATGCAAAAAGAAGTAGAACAAGTTTTGTATGGGTACCTATGGGATCAGAAACCAGATAAAATCAAAAGAGGCTATCTAAGAGAATCAAACAAACTAAGTGGACTGGGTATACCACAATTTACAGCACAGGTCGCAGCTTTAAAGTGTGCACGGGTGAAACGACTTTGTGTTGATTCAGATGCAACATAGAAAACACTTGCAAATAAACAGATGGATTTTCAAATGAACAACAATTTCACATGGAAATGTAATTTAAATGCACTATGCATAGAAAGTCTAAGTAGGAGTATAAGGAGGGAGTTTTGGAAAGATGTACAACTAAGTTGGGCTAACTACAACTTTTCTAATCCAACTGATGTAGGAGAAATTAAGGAAGAAATATTATGGTGTAATTCACATGTTAAAAAAAATGACAAGTTGATTTTCTATAGGGAATGGTACAATAAAGGAATATTGAAAGTGTACGATTTGATGAGACCAGATGGAATTTTTTTTATAGCTTTGATGAATTTAAAAACATATGATGTGAATGTTAACCTTATAGACTACTATGGAGTACTGTCTGCCATACTGGGTGAATGGAAAAATGTATGAAAAATAACGGTGACAGTATTGATTTTTTAAAAACAAATTTGGATTAAGTGTTGAAGGTACCAAAATTTACATATTGTCGATTCGTACAAAGTTACATCGCTTCTCCCATATCTTTAATCCTTAAATGTGAAAGAGATCTTAATATAGAGATGGACTTTCACAAATGGGAGGATGCTTTTACAGACACGTACAAAGCAACAATATCATCTGATCTCTGAAGTTTCAGTTTAAATTTATGTATAGATGTATATATAGTAACGAAAGATTATATAACTGGAAATTAACAGACAGTAACTTAGTTCCTTTTCTGGAAGAGAGTTAGAAACTGCTGTACATTTATTTTGGGACTGTGGTATTGTCCAAGCCTTTTGGAACCAAATAGTTGCTAAATGTAAAATGAGAGATGTTGCAATAGTTCAATTTTCTAACAAGGAAGTACTGTTGTGTTAAAATAACGTAAAACAACTTTATAATTTGATTCTAATTTGCGAAAAAAATACATTTACAGGTGTAAATATACCCAATCTTTACCCAGTTATAATACATTCATGACATATTTGTTATAGCTTAAAAACATAGAACAAGGAATTGCAGAGAAAAGAAACAAATTACCCACACATGACAAAAATGGAGTAATCTACTTATTTAATGATTTGTTATTCCTCTTTATAAGACTGAGGTACATTATTCTACTTGATGAAATAAACTGCTCAAAACTTATAACTCTCTACTTATTTACTTGTATATAATTAAATAATGAACAAATATTTTGGAATTTATCACATACTTTATCTTCATACAATATACAATATGGACAATAGAACTTCTATGTTTATAAGTTAGACAGGGACAGGTTAGCTTATGGAGAGTAAAGAGTTACAAAAAGATACAATACTCTTGGTACAGTGTTAACAGAAAATGACCATCTTGAGGAGTCCATGCTTCACTGCACATGACCGGTTTTTAAGTGAAAGTCAAAATTTGAAGTTCGCAACATTAGATTCAATGAAACCTGAAGTGGGTAATCAAGTTCTTTGTTTATCACAGAAGACTTGTCTCAATGATTTGATCATCAACGCATCACAGTATGCTTGTTGAACCATGGTGAAGTCAATATTCTGTGTAACCACCTCGGTTGCTATGGCACTGCTGGCACCTTCTCCTCATGCTGTATACAAGCTTGCGAAGGTAAGCCGGAGGCAAATTGTCCCATTCCTGCTGAGCTAAACGGCGCATATTATTGATAGTTGAAGCAGCGTTCATCTGAGGGTATACCTTCTGCTTCAGCTGACTCCAGACATGCTCTATCGGATTCAGATCCGGGGAACAGGCTGGCCACTCCATCACCTCAACACCCTCATTAACAACGAAGCCCTGGACATCATGGGACTATGTGGTCTGGCGTTGTCTTGCATTGCCACAAACTTGTCCCCGATGGCACCAGCATACTGGATAACGTGAGGTTGTAGGATGTCAGTAATGTACCTCCTGGAATTAAGGGTTCCATCAATGAACACCAGCTCTGTCTTTCTGTCTGCTGATATGCCTCCCACGCCATGATGCTGCCTCCTCCGAATGGGACAGTGGGCCTGATGCAGCATTCAGCATGTCTTTCTCCTGTTCTTCTCCAAGCCCTCACTCGCCCGTCTTTATTGTGGACACAGAAGCGACATTCGACTGTAAATAAGACATTAGCCCACTCTGCTCTGGATTTGCGAAGGTGACTTCTTGACCAATCCATCCTGGCTTCCCTGTGTCGAGGCAAGAGGCTGCGCTTCTGGACCATGCATCTGGATCTGAGACCTTGGCGATGTAGCCTACTTCTTATGTTTTGATCAGATATTCTTCTTTGATGTGGATAAGCAGCATGGAGCCTGACTCAAATATCAGTGCTCGTAGTTGTTCGAGACCTAAGAGCTGTTGTGACGATAAACTGGTCTTGGCGCATGGTAGTCACTTTTTATTTTGCCTGCCTTTGCAAGTTGGCTACATCATTAGTGCATTGGAATTTCTGCCACAGGTCATTTATGGTGCGATGGTTTACACCAAGGGCCCTTGCTACAGAACGACAGCTTTCTCCAGCCTCAATTTGGCCAACAGCTCTAGCCCAGTCTGCAGTTGAGAGTCTTGGCATGTTTCCTCCAGCAGGTTTGCAAGCTGACGGAGAACCCATATCTGATCTCAAGCTCTGCCACAATTTATACTCTTAACTGTCCCGGTTCTTGTCCAAATCATCCACTCGTGTCATTGTAAAGTGAAAGAAAACAATGTTGGGAAGAGCTTAAATGGGGACAGGGAAACCACACACGTAATGAACTACAAAACACTTCTTTGCAAAGTCATTTTTCAGCTTTGTTTTAGAATAAGTGCATGTGTAGCTGTTGCAGCCAAAATTTAAAGGTTTGATAGTTGCCAGTCTATTTATATTTAAAAATTTAAAAGACTTTAAAAGAGAAATGTTGATGCTTTGGCAAGTCTGAAATCTCTTTGCTGTCATTGTTGGGTTTGGAATTTATGAATAGGGATCATGTTTTTCTGTGCTAATTGGAACTGACCAGACACAGTCGCCCCCTTCTATTGAATTTTGGAACTGATGTCCACACGCGAAACGGAGGTCAAGACACTTGGAACTCTAGGACTTTACGAGACAGGGTGGTGATTGTGGACAGTAGTTTTACCACACACCCTTTCTCTCATTCTTATTATTGAAGAGTCTACATGGAATAATTACCTGTGTGTACAATATAACTACAAAGTTGGAATACGCTGGGAATAAATAGTTATAGTGTAAACATGGGTTTGTGATTTACGAACAGAGGAATCTGAAAGTCAAGTAAACCCTGCCTGTACCATGGATGCCATCTCTGTCAGAGCTTACGAACATGTGGTCCCGAACTTTGAAAATTACGATTATGATTACGACCCCATATCATAAAACTACTTCACAGAAGAACTCAGAGACAGGATCTTTACAGTACATGGACTAAAAATCACCGAACAATGTGTCACTTTTCGATGGAATAAGTGCATGAGAATGGACCCATGAGAACTTGGTTTGCTTTGCCTCAGTGCGAGCAAGGAGTAAAGTGGAACCTCTCTTGGCGAGTCAAGTGAGACCCTGCAGGCGGTTGGTCATTGTTTACGTTATCGTACAAATGCAACTGATATTATTTAGTATTGTATACTTCCTACACCTCCTGTGTACATTTCCGGTTGCACCAACGTTATATGGCCCTATAAGAGACTGTATATCGGATTTAGAAGATCCGGCAGAAGTGCGGGTGGGGATTAAACTGTTTTCATGCACATCCGGGTATCTACAAGATGGCCGCGCCCAAGAACTAGGTGATATCACGATACCCAATGCTGTTTTGTCAAAAAATACAGATTTTCTATGTGTATCTTCGACCAACATGTCGCGACAGAGTGCCGAAACGGACAATCTAACAGATGCTAGGCCTATAATGTTCAGGGCCAAAGCGATGGAGTATAAAATGGAACTTTTATACAAACAGAGAGCATCATGTGCTCGCAAGGCCACAAAACAAATGCATATCATGCAGTCATTGATGGAAAAATCCGAAAATGCAAGGGAAGTGGAAGAACATTCAGCTTACTGGTACCAAACCTTGACAGAGCTACAAAAGGCTAATGATGACTATCTTTTGTGCCTTTCCCCTGAAGAAGCAAACATAGACACCAGGGAATGGTACAGACCCAGGCTAAATGAATACGAAAATGTAGGACGAAACATTGAGGAATGGGTCCTTCAAATAGGCATTAAGCCTGATGATAGTGTTTCTCAAGTTAGCAGGCCTACTAGTCATCATTCAGTGCGTAGTAAAGCAAGTAGTACTGGAAGTACTGCGTCTAGTGCTAGAATGGGAGAGGAAGCTAAGCTTGCTGAATTAAAGACACAAGCACCTATGCTACAAAAGAAACAGGATCTTGAAGAACGGGAATTACAATTACGTAAGGAAAGAGAATCACTGGAAGTACAGGCACAATTAGATGCCGCTACAGCAAAAATGCACATATACCAATGATATGAATCTGAATGCGGCAGAACTGAAAAACGTAATTCCAAAGGGCCTGGTAGTCATAGTGACATTACTACCATTAGACACGACAACTTGCCGCTAACTCAGTCTGTAGTACATAGCCCATCTAGTGATACACAGCCAGTACATTTGGCAGAGCAAAATCGGCCCCAAAATGATAAGCATGCTCAAAGCATTGCCAGCAGTGCATCCAGTGACTTGGCTTTACATGAAATACTAAGGCACCAAGGTGACATTGCAGAGATATTGGCTCAGCAACAAAAAAGATGTGCACTTCTGAAAAGGGAAATGCAAGTGTTTGGAGGAAAATATCGAGATTATAGAACATTCTTTGCCTCTTTTGAGCATAACATAGAAGCCCTAACTACAAACAGTAGAAACAGGCTCTACTACTTGTGGCAGCATACCACAGGTAGGCCAAAGGAAATTGCTAAAGGGTGCATGAGCAGGAACCCTGTGCAAGGATACACAGACGCGAGGAAAGAGCTCGAAGAAGAGTATGGCGACGATTATCAGATTGCCAATGCATACAAAGCAGACACAGAGAAAATAGATTCCATATGTGGAGAAAACAAAAAGGCACAAAAGGAATTCCTCACATTCATCATAGTGTATAACAACGTGATGAAAGAGAACTCTATACTCAGAAACATGGACCAAACCATGGTGATTCAGAAGCTGATAGGGAAACTACCATACAAATTGTGTGACAAATGGAGAAGCCATGCTTTCCATATTAAAGACAAGGGTGGAAAGCTAGCAGTGTTCGAAGACTTTGTGAACTTTGTTAAATCACAAGTGAAAATCATTACTGATTCCATATATGGCGACATTGTAGATGAGTCACCTAAAGACTAAAAACAAACAAAAACAAGAAAAACAACGAAAGCCTCAGAGGTCGAGCTTTGAAACAGTGGTCAGTCCTGGCAAAGAAAAGAAAGAATCAGCTACAGCAAAACAGGTTACATGTGCCTTCGAAAAGCCGTGTATGTGCTGTGACGGTGATCATTCCTTGGAACTTTGTGAAACATTGCGCATGAAACCACATGAGGAAAAGCTAACCTTTTTGAGATCGAAGGGGTTGTGTTTCCGCTGTTTATGCCAGCAACACATGAGCAAGAACTGCACAAATGAAAAGCTAACTTGTAAGGCTTGCCAGTATAGACACCCTACAGTGCTACATAGAGACAAGAAAAGGGAAGATATGGGAAAGCAAGAACCCACAGAAAAGACTGAGAAAACTGAAAAGTGTGAAAGCCCTGAAACGACAAAGGTAAGCTGTGTCAATATGCAAGTAAATGCTAATAATGGGGCCGGAGCACTAAAGAGTGCTTTATCTGTTATACCAGTGAAAGTCAAAAACAGTGATAAATATGTTTGCACATATGCTCTCCTGGATAATGGGAGTACAGACACTTTTTGTACTGAAAGATTGGCTCAACAGCTCAATATTAATGGAAGAGCTGCCAAGATTATGCTTAGCACATTAAACAGGAACGAGCTTGTGAACAGCACCATGATACACGGGTTGGAAGTCTGTGACTTAGAGGGAAAAAATTACGTGGACCTTCCTAAGATCTATACGCAAAGGGAAATACCTGTCAGTCAAACCGACATACCGACACAGAGACATCAGAAGCTGGCCTTACTTACGTGAGGTAAACCTGCCTAAAATTGAGACAGGAGTTGAACTGCTTATAGGAAACAATGTGCCTATGGCTACAGAACCATGGGAGGTTATTAACAGTCAGAATAATGGACCGTTTGCCACTAAAACGCGGCTCGGATGGGCAGTAAATGGACCTTTAAGTGGTAAAGATATTGGAACCTCCCGGGTATCTGTCAACTGAATAGACGTACATGCAGAACTGACTGAACAAATGACATCATATTTTAATCACGATTTCAATGAACGTGTTTGTGATGATCAGCCAGAAAGGTCTGTTGAGGACTGTAGATTCATAGAGAAAGTAAGCAGTTCTGTGAAAATCAAAGATGAACAATACGAAATAGGTCTCCCATTTAGAGATGATCAAATCAATTTGCCTAACAACCGTACACATTTAGTACAGTATGCTGCAAATTTGAAGAATAAACTCCGTAAGAACCAGAAGATTCACCAGGACTATACATCATTTATGAATGATATTATAGAAAAGGGCTATGTGGAAAAGGTGCCCGAAGAAGAAAAGGAATGTACTGACGGACAGCTTTGGTACATACCACATCATGGTGTATACCATGCAAAGAAAAACAAAATACGTGTAGTTTTCAACTGCACATCGAAATATCGAGGTTTGTCGATCAATGATACACTCTTACAGGGGCCGGATTTGACCAACTCCCTGCTTGGAACTTTGTTAAGATTTCAACAAGAACCAGTGGCTTTCATATCGGATATTGAAAAAAATGTTTTATAGAGTAAGAATTCCTAGTAGCTAGTGTGACGTTCTACGATTCCTATGGTGGCCAAATGGTGATCTTGGCCAACCACTGCAGGAATACCGGATGGTGGTACACCTATTCAACATCATCACCAAGTTGTGCCAACTATGCTCTGAGAAAGACAGCAGAGGATAATGCGAATGAGTTTGACTCAGAAGTGAAAAACACACTCAAGAACAATTTTTACGTGGATGACTGCTTGAAATCTGTGTCTACAGAAGAGAAAGCAGTAAAGTTAACTCAAGGCTTAAGAGAAGCCTGTGCTAAAGGTGGCTTTAGATTAACTCAGTGGATCAGCAACAGTCGCACAGTGTTAGAATCGATCCCAGAGGAGGAGAGAGCTAAGGATGTAAAGGACCTGGATCTGGATAAAGAGAGCCTACCAATAGAAAGGGCGCTTGGCGTGCACTGGTGCGTGGAGTCGGACATGCTAAGGTTTCGAATTGACATCAAAGATCGGCCATACACCAGAAGAGGTATCCTTTCAATTGTGAGCTCCGGGTACAATCCAATGGGGCTCTTGTCCCCTTTCGTGCTTCAAGCAAAGAAGATATTGCAGGACTTATGTAGATTGAAAACTGCATGGGATGATGAAATTCCACCTCAACATTTGAGCCTTTGGAAAAAATGATTACGTGAACTTTCCTAAATGGAAAACTTTCAGGTGAACAGGTGCATAAAACCCGCGGATTTTGGACAAATAAAGTTGGGACAACTAAACCATTTCTCAGATGCTAGTGAATCAGCATATGGCACAATAACGTTTATCCGACTGGTATACGAAAATGATAAAGTACATTGCGCCCTTATCATGGCAAAATCTAGAGTAGCTCCATTGAAGCAAATCACCATACCGCATCTGGAGCTTACAGCCGTTATGCTAGCAGTTAAAGTGGATATACTGTTACAAAAAGAACTTGATTTAGAATTACTTGAAAGTAAATATTGGACCGACAGCATGTCAGTACTGAAATATATTGCAAACGAAACTTCCAGATTCCATACATTTGTTGCGAACAGGATAGCCATTATCAGAAAAGGATCTCAACCACAACAATGGGGATATATAGAATCGTTTGCAAACCCAGCTGACAAAGCTTTGAGAGAGCTTTGGAGTGAAGCCTTTCTTGCCGATACCAGGTGGACAAATGGTGCAGACTTTTTGTGGAAGAATGAATCCGGATGGCCAAACATAGATCAAAGCATATTGTTGGAAACGATGGAACATGATCCAGAAGTCAAAGTGGCCAAAGTGGCTGCAGTGATCCACAGTAACTCATGTGAAACAATGGACAAGCTGTTATCAGCCAGCTCAAGCTGGTATAGGCTTAAACTCAGGGTGGCATGGATACTGAAAGTATGCGAGATGCTACACTTGAGGGCTCAAATGCGAAAAAAAACTGAATGAAAATAGTGCTAAAGATGGTAGTGCTGAGAATCAACACAAAACACCCAAAAGTGAGAAAATGAAACAGGAAAAGGTGAATAAGAAAGTAGCTCACATTACTGTGTGTGAGTTGAATGAAGCAGAACACTACATCCTGTGTTACACCCAAAGGCAAACATTTTCCGAGGAAATGAATGCACTAAGTGGATTAAACAAG
Organism: Hermodice carunculata; assembly: GCA_964020975.1. Lineage (NCBI taxonomy): Eukaryota > Metazoa > Annelida > Polychaeta > Eunicida > Amphinomidae > Hermodice > Hermodice carunculata. Next base: position 42,686,428 of record OZ026615.1, on the reverse strand, counting down.
CAGAAAGAATCATGTAAAAGTGGTGAAAGTTCAGTAAAGAAGTCCAGTCCTATATACAGGCTGGACCCATTCATCGATAGTGGACTACTACGAGTTGGAGGGCTTCTTAGTCGATCGTCCATGCCTGTAGAGGCAAAACATCCAATAATCCTACCAAAGGATGCAACCATGTCAAAATTGATTATGCAACAAGTACACGAAGAACTTGAACATAGTGGTAGAAATCACATGCTATCAAAGTTACGTGAGAAATATTGGATAATTAAGGCGAATTCGGCAGTGAGAGCCATCATTGGCAAGTGTGTCATCTGTCGTAGAATGCGAAGTAAAATCGGAGAACAAAAAATGGCAGACTTGCCACCTGATAGAATAAGCCCAGATGAACCCCCGTTTTCTAGAGTGGGCATTGATTACTTTGGTCCATTTGAAGTAAAGCAAGGACGATCAACGGTCAAAAGATATGGAGTGATATTTACATGTTTGATAATTCGTGCAATTCACATCGAAATAGCAAATTCGCTGGACACTGACTCTTGTATAAATGCCCTGCGCAGATTTCTAACTAGGAGAGGGCAAGTAAAAGAGCTACGGTCGGACAATGGTACGAATCTGTCTGCATTTAGCCGTGAGCTACGGCAGCAGATAAACCAATGGAACCAGTGTGAAATAAGAGACATTATGCGTCAAAAGAATATTGACTGGATGTTTAATCCACCTGCTGGTTCTCACCATGGTGGTGTGTGGGAACGTCAAATTAGAACAATAAGAAAGGTGTTGGGAACACTTGTGAAGGCCCAGACTCTGACTGATGAAAACTTGCACACTCTGATGTGTGAAGTCGAAGCCATAATAAACAGTCGACCAATCACCAGAATATCGGGTGAAGCAAATGACTGAGAGGCACTAACGCCTAATCACCTGCTACTCCTTAAGGTAGAACCTAACCTACCTCCAGGAATGTTTGATAAAGATGACACTTATGTGCGTAGACGCTGGAAGCAAGTCCAGTATTTAGCGGATTTGTTGTGGAATCGTTGGATTAAAGAGTACTTGCTTGAGCTGCAGTCCCGCCAGAAATGGTGCTCACTAAGAAGAAACATATTGGTAGATGATATTGTGCTTATCGTGGACACTGATGCGCCACGTAACTCTTGGCCCATGGGCAGGGTCTTGAAAACATTTCCAGACAGCAAAGGAAACGTTAGAAGTGTGCGAGTGAAAACAGCCACGAGCACACTAGACAGGCCCATAAGCAAGCTTTGCTTGTTGTTGGAAGGTGATGTTAAGTAAATAACAAATTGTAAACACTGAGGTGAGCCTAGCGCCCTCAGAAAATGTGACAGTGAAGGTCAAGTCATATCACCTATATGGACAGAAGTGTAGGGAGTGCTTTAAGACACTTATATACATCCAATTTGGATATAGTTTAGTTATACATATATTGATAATAGAAATATAACTGTGAGAAATTACAAGGAAGCAATTAGTTTTGTAGGAAAGTGTTTTATTATTCATAAATATCACATTCAAGATATATAGACTAGGATGGACATTAATTTGGCCTAAGAACATTCGTTGTTAAGTAATTGTTGTGTAAACACTTTACAATTAGGGGCCGGTATGTTGCGGCCAAAATTTAAAGGTTTGATAGTTGCCAGTCTATTTATATTTAAAAAGTTAAAAGACTTTTGGAACTGACCAGACACAGTCGCCCCCTTCTATTGAATTTTGAAACTGATGTCCACGTGCGAAAAGGAGGTCAAGACACTTGGAACTCTAGGACTTTACGAGACAGGGTGGTGATTGTGGACAGTAGTTTTACCACACACACTTTCTCTCATTCTTATTATTGGAGGGTCTACATGGAATAATTACCTGTGCGTACAATATAACTACGAAGTTGGAATACGCTGGGAATAAATAGTTATAGTGTAAACATGGGTTTGTGATTTACGAACAGAGGAATCTGAAAGTCGAGTAAACCCTGCCTGTACCATGGATGCCATCTCTGTCAGAGCTTACAAACATGTGGTCCCGAACTTTCAAAATTACGATTACGATTACGACCCCATAGTAGCCAAGCAGAATCTGAAATCAAGTGAATACTCATGGATTATGTGCTAGGGTACTTGCAATTTACAAATAAATTGTCTTTTTAAACATATTATTTAAAGTGGGTGCTTTATTTTCAGTTTAAAAGGTGGAGAGTTATAAGTTTTGAGTAGTTTGTATGTAACCAAAAATATAGATGTATGGCATATGTACGGACAATAAAAGAGAGAAGAAAGAAAGAAAAAAAGAAAAAAAAACCAAGGTCCAATACTCATCGTTTTTTTAGTCACGATTCCAAAAGTAGGTCTTCACTGATTACTTTGTTCCATTAACAAGTCAATTGAGCTTTAGAATAAATACATCTGTGGCAGCTAATTATATAACCCTGAAAACCCATATTTTATAACGCTCGGACTGAGGATGGCTCTATCATTTGCTTAACATTATAGCACCAGCATACACATAAAACCAAAATGACAACCAACATCACTAGTGTGGAAACGTTAGCAAAGTTCATCTGCGTAAATCGTATAAAATAAAGGAGAAATACTGCCACCCTGTCTCACATCGTTTCGTACAGAAAAGCTGTGGTTCCATGATACTCGGACCTTCTGTTTGTCATACATGTCCATCAAAAGACGGATAATAATATGCGGTAACCCTCTGCTATCTAGAATATTAATAAGCTTATCATTTCTGACCCAACTCGCATCTACCATACAGCAGAAGACATCAGAGCCCTTGTTTCAGGTAGTCATTTACTGTATCACAAAGACTATTATATTATAATCCAACTTTTACTGTTGCTTGCATATGTGAATAATTGTGGTTTGACTTCACTACTAAAATTGAAAATTTCAGGTCGAAAATGTTGAAGCGAGCATTGATGAGGGGGGAAATATATTTTACAGGGTGTTAGCATAAATGAGATCAGTTTACAGCCACATCATCATCATCATCATCATCTTGTACACTTTCGCCATTGGTCAGCACTGCGCTTGTGTATAAGATTTTATTACACAGGGTGTTCCATAATTTTATGTCTGTGTCATTGGCTGTTGCTTCGTTTTTGGGATGCCCTATTGTTAGGTTTGATTTATTCAATGTCCTTCTTGATTATTTTTATCCAGGTTGTTTTCTGTTTTACTTTGGGTTTTTGACTGTTTTGAGTGCTTCTGTTATAGTTAATTTTGCTGGGGAGTTTTCAGGTAGTCCTTGCCATCTCAGTCTTCTTTTTTTTTGTTTTGTGGTGCTCCATTTTTCCTCTCTTGTCCTTGTGTATATTTTCTCATTTTTGATGATGTAGGCCATTTGATTTGTGATATTTTGCATGATAGTTTTCTGTGGAAGGCATCTATCTTGTCTGTGTCTGTCTCTCTAAGGAGTCCATAGTTCGCTATTGTACAGAAATATACATGTCACAAATGTGTTGTTAGTCTTGTTTGTAGATTAAGTTTGTTGCTTGTGAGATGGTTGCTTTGCTGTCCGGAGGATGCTAGTGCTAGTTGTTATTTTTTATGTCTTTTTCTGTATCTAGCATAGATCCGAGGTATCTGCATTTTTTCCATTCTTCTGAATCTCCTCTTGTGATGTCATACTCTTCTGTTTTTGTTTACTTGTAGATTTCGTTCTTTCTGCTTTTTTGTGATTTTCTGTTTTATTTGTGCAGCCTTGTGGAAGATTGTAAGCCATCCTAGGTCATTTGCATACTGTTGATCTATTGTCTTGTCCTAATGCTTTTTGTGGCTGTAATTGTGATCTTGTGGGTGTGGTGGTAGTAGTTCTGCTGTGGTTGCGTTTTGTTTTGCATATGTGTCATCTGTTTCTGTTTGCTGTCTTTCATCTGGTGCTTGGGTTAGGTAGAGTGTGAAGTACACAGGGCTGAGACAGCCACCTTGGGGACTCTGATATTTGGTCTAAAATTTTTGCTTTCTGTTCTGCCTCATCTTACTTGTAGAGTGACATCTTTCAGAAGGGTCGTCATCATGGGCAGTTCATCTTTTTGTAGTATATTTGTTAGATCCTGCAGTAATGTTTATCTCTTCACTCTGTCAAAGCTTTGCTCATGGCCATGTCACTATTCTTTAATATCCCATTGCATCAAATATTATATGTTATGACAGAAAATATGCAAATATACCACACAAACAAAACCGTGTTCAAAGTGCCACCAGGTCATGAAATAGCTCATAGTAAGTAAAACTGCCATAATTGACCAGCAAGAAGGCACAAAGACACCTATGAAAATAATGTCAGAAAGCATGGACTTTATATAAGACTAGTATTTTGATACATCTGCCACTTTCAGCATAAGCCACAGTGTGGATGGGACTGTAACCTATACCAGTTTGTCTTTGGTTGTGGAACTGTCAGCCATGCAGTATGAAGATACATTATGTGTTACTCATATTATAATACAAATAAAAGATTAAGATTTCCAAAAATAATTTGACGTATTGAACTGAAATTTGTATTTATTATATGGTTAATAACCACTATTTTCACATTTTGATAGACATTTTAAGTTTTCGAATACTACATTTTATCTACAAAGAGTCACAGATATTTTTTCTGATTCATAGCCTGCTGCTCTCACGACAAATGTATATTGTGCTTGAAACTTAAAGGGTCCATGTCACAGAAGTGCATGATCCTTTCAGACATTTTGTCTAAGTTTAAAAAGTGCATTGGAAGTGGGCTCCCTCAAAAAGTCCTAGAAGTGCACACATCATTAATATAACTTCAAATGCACTAAGCAGGAGAGAAGTGCATTTGGAGTGCATTAGTAGTGTAATCGCCTTTATAGAGCCAAGAATAAAAATGATTAAAATAGATATGAACACGTGTTGGGACATGTTTTGGGCCGGTAGAGTTAAATCAGACTGGAGACAACAACAAAAAATATTTAAAATAGATATGAACACGTGTTGGGACATGTTTTGTGGGGGTAGGGTTAATCAGACTTGGAAAGTGTACTTCCCCAGATGTTGCTATATAACAAACCTGCATGTGTGCCAATAATATATGATAATGTACGCCCTCTTACATGAGTGACTGAGATTTGTCCTGACGTGTAGGTCTGAATTGACCTCTGTAATTTATGTCAAATAAAATCAATCTATCTATCTATCTATCTATCTATCTATCTATCTATCTATCTATCTATCTATCTATCTATCTATCTATCTATCTATCTATCTATCTATCTATCTATCTATCTATCTATCTATCTATCTATCTATCTATCTATCTATCTATCTATCTATCTATCTATCTATCTATCTATCGTCTTGCTAAGGACATATTTTGGCAGATATTGCGTAACAACATATGCTGACAGCCCCTGATATATAGGTCTAACCAACCTTTTCCAGACATGTTGGAACACAACAACTCGACTTGCTTCTCAAGATAGAATATATGCGTGCAGGTCTTTTGTATAACACTGAGTCATGGTTGAGGTGGGCAAAATAATCATGACTGGTATAAAACAGGCGAGAGCTTAAAAGGGTTGAAACTAGAAAAATGTATGGGGTGACTTGGTATGCATATACAGGTTTGTTTTGTAATGTCACAGTAATGTCAACATCCAATTTTCGTAGCTTTCGACCTCAAGGCCTTCTTCAGCAAAAATGATTTGTAGTCCAGTTGGCTTATAGGTATCCATTTTTTTTCTTCCTCAGTTTTTCTATCTTTCTAAAAGCAATCCAGATCATACATGAAGTTAAAACATCAAATTGCGAATTGCAGATTTGAACATCAATTGCATGATACTCCGTTCGATTCACGATATATGCCGCATTAAATAACAGATGAACATGTAATGACGAGAAATGTCATGCCATGGAGAATAGATTTAGAGAACACGAGTTTTAATACCCAAGGCTCACAGTGAACGGTATGAAATGAGTGCTGTCTAAACTCATTCCCCATGACACGACCATGTGGGTTTATTTTCTCCCCTAGAATGTTTAGTCTTATGTTTTTGTCCAAAACCTACTTGGTTTAACGTGCTTGCAGCAGCCTTTTTGACTCCATTTTGTTCACTTTTAACACTGCGTTGCTAAGGTACATCACTCAAGTAAGAATGCTCAGTTACTCTTTTCTAACTTACGTATTCTGATTAGCTTATAAAAACAAAACAAAACAAAACAGGATTTTCCCTTTTATTTCAATTCAGTCGTAAAATCGTTCCACGCATATGTTGGGAATGATTGTGTTTGCACCAGGGCAACTATCGGAGGAGAGATTTGCTCCTTCAAAGCAAATTAGTCTGTGTGGCCACAAACCAAAGATGTTGGCCTGTACATTCAAAACAAAATTGGGAAAAATGGCAGAAAACATGAGATTTCAGAAAAATAAGCTGTTGTTTGTCAAAAAGAACATCGGAATGAAAATGACCAGATTATTAAATGCGAAGGAGAGTGTGGTATTCTTGCCTGGTAAACAGACTATTGTTCCGCCTGTCTGACTGCACTCTACGGATAGTCTAGCCTAGCCACAAACCAGAGTTGTTTCAAGGGGTAATTAGCACTCACTTAATTGTTGCAAGGTGACGTTACCAAGGGCCTCTCTGGCCAATGACTGCTTTGTCGCTGCTGGCTGGTTCATTGCCCTCTATATATTAATGAGATCCACTCCAGCCTATCAGCCTCTTGTATGATGTCACGTGCGACACAATCCCGTGAGCGCATTGGAAGCCAACCTGCTTAGGGTGTGCATTTCACAGAGATGAAAGGGCTGATGTGGTTTACTGAAAGTAAAATGTGGTATACTGGTACCTCCTGCAACTGAAACAATTCAGAGTCAAAGATGGCTAGAGTCTGTACCGTATTTTTGCGTGAAAGAATGCCAGTACAGACTGTTTTGTTCTGGTACTCCTCTGTCAAAAGCATGTCCCTCCAGTTCTTATTAGTGATCAAAAGACTCGGGACTTCCCATAATAGCTGGAAATCGTCTTGTTAGCAGGTCAGCCTAATCGTCAGAAGTATCCCCCAATATCCAAAACGATATCCCCAGACAATCGAGCTCGTGTGCGTGAGACTTCGTCAGGCTCGCTAACGGGCACACCAGAACCAATGCAATCTGCAGCACTAACTTTGGTAAAAGTTTAAAAACCAAAACATTTCCACTGCCAGTAGGTAGAGCTACCAAGGTATCCCGCCTCTCAACAGCCACGCTGCACAGTGCGGCAGATTGCTCCATCATGACAGTAAGTGTTCCATGGTTCAGTTCCCAAATCGTGTCCGATAGAATGTCCTTAAACGTTTCCAGTTCCATAGCCGTAAGCCCAGTCACAATACGTCCAAGATCAAAGGGAAAGTAAAGCATGGACATGAGGTTGGCTTGGGTATCTTTTGGACTTTTCAAGGCAGGTGTGGTACACACTAGTGTTAGTCCACCGGCCGGACATTCTTTTACACACACGTGCATGGAAAGGAAATATATTTTTGGCCGCATTATTCTCATTTATGTTCAATAACTTCATTAAAAAGAAACTTCATACCAATCATGGTCGCTGTGTAATCAGTAAAGGTTCAAAGACAAGTCTGTGCAGTTTCACAAGTCCGCTGAGTATGTTTAATCCGCTCAGCATCGCCACGTGAGAGGCTACGAATTTTCGTTCTCCATATGTTGAGAAGTTCCGTCGCGTATCCTTACCATAGATCAAAAGCGTCGGAGTTGATATTAATGGTAAACTGCATAAGCGGTTGTCGAAACAAAATTCAAACATTAAAATTTAAGTCTTTGAAGCTGTTGTGCTGAGCGTAGTCATAGCCCACCCAGCCTGATGGTGCGGCCGTTTAAATGTTTGGCTGCAAACAAATTCACTCTTCTAGTCTAGGTTCAATTTAATCATACATGATGGCACTGATGCTGAGAAACCAAAAATAATTCTACTTTAATCAAATGTAAAAATAAACGGAAAACAAAACATCACGTGTATACATAGCCGCCAGTGGTTGACTTGGCTGAAGTCAAGTTAACCAACATATCTCACAGCACGTGCGTGTCCAGAGTTAACTGAAGTTATGCGAACGTATTACTCTTGGTTCAATAATTTAATTGTAGAATGATAGACGTAATGCAGAATTTAGGACCTGTAATAATTTTAATGTAATCGAATTGTTATTTACCCGAATGTAAGTTACAAATGGCGGATTTCAAGTGAGCACTTGCAAGATACCGGGAGCGTATTTTAATCGATTTCTTACAATTAACAATGAACTTGACATAACAGCTTGCAGATTAAGGTCATGATAGTAAGTAACGTATTCAAAATATTTTTGCAAGTGTTTAGTTGTTTTTTTTTTATGCAAAACAAAGGCTCGATAGTAGACGGCACCACAGGCACAAGGTGCCAGCCAGTTCAACTTCAACGCCAAAAAAGAGAGAACCCAGCATATATTCAAAGTTGCGATGCACTTCAAGTCAATCCCGATTATTTGGAATAAAGTTTGAAACACAGGGGAATTAAGATAATTGTGTGAATGACACTTACATTTTGGTCGTATATGATGGGAAAAAATCAGGGTTTGTCACTGTTTGACACTCGAGAGTCTCGTCAAAAAGCGGTCGTTTGGGGCGTTTTGCAAAATTTTCCCAGTCGCTGGGTGGTTTTTGCAGGTAGTCACTCACAACAGTACATTTAACAGTAGAAAAACGTCCGTGCATAGGAAAAATAGTCGTTTTGACCAAGTGGTCGCTGACCACGGAAGTTGCTAATGGCATGCACTACTGTATACACATGTGCTAGGTGCCGCTACTGATAATTACGATTACCTAATGACTCAATTAACTCATTTAAAATCTCCATTCCAATCTTAATTACCGTTCGCTGATCCTATAATTGCCGGGTGACAAAATGGAAGAAACAAATAGCATCGCTATGCCAGAGGCCAGTGCGGATTAAAAGCCATTGACCTATCACAGGCTGTTATAGAGGAACTGAACAAAACGTTTGAATCATTTGAGAAAAAGATTGAGACTAAATCAAACTTGCATACAAAGTGCCCCAAATGATAACAGAAACATGGGCAGCAAAAGTGAAGCACGTGCAACAGGCTGTAACTGAGGTTGATGAAATCAGGAAGATACTGAAAGACTATAAATGAGCAAAAGCTTGATGAAAAGTTGAAAGAGAAAGGGAAGAAAACATTATTATTTACACATTTGCAGAAAGTAGTGAGAGTGAATCTAGGCCGGGGGTAAGCTATGACCTATCCTTTTTCAACTCCCTATGCACGGATGCCCTTGAAATTCCTACTATACTGACCAAGAAAATAATCAGGTTAGGAAAGAAGAAATGGATTTGCTGCTAGTCACAGGCCTATTAAAGTGTCCTTTACAAGTTAGGCTGATGATGGACAAAAATAATGAGTAGATTGTCAAAATTGAAGGATGCTGAGCCCAAGCACACGAATATCAGTGTAACTTATGACTTAACAGTAAATGAAAGGAAAAAAAGTTACACGAAAAGATCCAAGGGGCCAAGAAAAAAGGAGGACAAAGAGTCTGCGGGAGGGCAATGGGTATTTCGAGTACGGGGCCATCCTTGGGACTTAAAGATAGTCAAGCAGAGGAAACAAGCCTAAATTGCTTGGCAACAAATATAGAAAGACAAACTAGTCAGAATGAAACCAGAAGTAGACCAAATCACTTAGTAGAAAAACCAAAATGTCAAGAATGTTCCTTAGATGTCTCTCAACAAAAGCGGATCAATTATCAAAATATATTGATGAACTGAAGCAAGGAATTAATAATTTCAATCCGGATATTGTCTGCATCAGGGAAGTATCCAAATGTCCTATACAAAATTACTGAAGCAGAATTAAATCCTCATGGATATGACCTGTGGTGTAGCCTGGCTCATGGAAGAGGTGTTGTGATTTACTTATTATCATCTCCATTAGTACAACCAGTTCTCACAAATACTGAATATGGGGATGCGATTTTTGTAACGATAAAATTGCAAGGACGTGATAAAATAGTCATATGCTTTATCTATAGGATCCCACCTTCCAACAACAACAACAACAGCAACAACAAAAAAAAGCCTCAATGAATAAAATTATAGATGAAGTTTATGCAAAGCAGTTCACACACGTATTGATAACTGGTGACTTTAATTATGGAAGCACAAATTGGGAAAACTGAACTAACCTGGTCACAATGTAAATGCTGATGACTACATATTTCTAGAATCTTGCAGGGATACATTTTTATTTCAACCTGTCAAGGATAAAACTCGTGGAAGAGGAAGTGACCAACCTGGCTTATTAGATCTGATTCTTTATTGTATTGTAATTTCATTTACTGAAAATCATACATACACGAGAATACATTCTGCACCGAAAAAAATAATACATCGAAATAAGTAAATGGATGCAATATACACTAAGACAGATTTAAAGGTAGCAAGATTTTCAGCAGGAGAAATGAAAGCCCTTGGAGTTTATATTTCCTCCTTGCTGAGATAGCACTGATTAAATATGTATACAATAATTACTTAAAGTGAATCCAGATATATATTAGTTATTGTTGATCCAAAACGAATAATTTAAGGCGGTTTTTTTTGAAAAAATGATACCCAAGAGTGTGGTTTTATTGGGAGATTCACTCAATCTATGAGGAATTGCATATTCACCTCTTCCATTTTTTTTTTGCAGTGAAATTAATCCATTTGACTATCAGTGGATCTTTTCCATATAACCAGTGTCAGTTCATAAAAAAGCACATGAAAGTGTATCCCCAGTAAGGTAACTCCAGTAATTGTTAAATCACATATTGGTAGAGCTGCAATACAACCAGAGCCTATGGGCCGACAGTGCTGCCCCCACATATCATTCTTACAAATGGGGAAGAATTAATAGACAACATGGAATGTCATTATCCAATAGGATCCAGTGACCATTGTACATTGAGCCTTGAAGTGCAGTCATGTAGAACCTGTCAAAATGTCAAAAACTAGACACTTACATGAAAAATGCATGCAACTTTCAGCAACTTAAAGAGATATAAACATTGATTATGAGAAAGAATTGGTAGACTTTGCTTGTAAAAACGATGTTCTTTGCAGTACAGAATAATCCTACATAAATATAATGAGGCTGCTGAATAGTGCACTCCAAAGAAAACTTCCTGCGATAAAGAAAAATCTAGTAGGTCTACCCAATCATCACCTCTGGTCAGAAAAATATTGAAAAGAATAAGAAAGAAACATAAGGCCTGGCAAAGAGTTGTGGAAAGTACAAGGGAGAGAGAATCACCAGAAATACGGTACGGAGAGAAACCAGGTCAAAAGTCTGATTTAAAAACACAGGAGATACTTTGAAAGAAATCTCGCGAAAGAAATCAAAGGGAACTCCAAGAAGTTCTTGGCTTATGTGCAATCAAAAAAAAAAAAAAAAAAAAAAGAAAAAACCAAACTAAGACTAGTATACCTGATCTGGAAATGTACACTGGGACAGGACAAATGAAAACCTATATTGACAGTTATAAAGCAAATTGTCTGGTATATTATTTTTCATCAGTCTTTAAAATAGAGCCTGAAGGTGCCATAGTAAGACTTTTAATCAATCCCAGTAAACACAGCAATGAGTGAAGTAATGGTACAAGAAGAATAAGCTAGGAAAATTCGCAATTCTGAATCCCAGCAAGGCCCGAGGATCAGATATAGTATCGCCAAGTATACTGAAAGAGCTCCCATCGGTAGCGGCGCAGCCACTTAAAATTATAATTAATACATCATCAAGGAACAAAGTTTTTCCCGATACCTGGAAAAAAGCCAATATTACAGCAATTCATAAAAAAGAAAGAAAAGACTTCGCTACACACTACCGTCCAGTTAGCCTTACAAGTATTCCTTAAAAAACTGTGGAATGGATAATGCGTGATACAATAATTAGTCACATAAAGTCTAATAAGCTGTTAAGCAAACAACAGTTTGGTTTTCTAGGAGGTAGATCTACAGTATCTCAATTACTCACAGTTCTAGCCAAATGGTCAGAAATTGCTGATGTGGGAGGCCAAATGGATACTAAATTTATGAATTTTGTGGAGGCCTTGATAAAAAACCTCACCATAGACTTATTGGGAGGTGTGAAAGTTACAGAATAAATAGTGAAGTAGTTGGATGGATGCAAGACTTTCTTTCAAATAGATCACAGCAGGTATTTGGGAATGGCACAGAGTCTAAAATCACACCTGTTACAAGTGGTATACCTCAGAGATCATTGTTTGCCCAACATTATTTATAATTTATAATAATGACCACCCCAACATAGTTAAATCAAATGCGTTTCTGTTCACTGGTGATACAAAAGTGTCCCGACAGATTTTCTCATTAGAAGACCAGGAACTTCTTCAAAAAGATCTTGATTTAATGTGTAAATGGTCAAAGAAAGGCTTCTTTTGTTTCACCCAGATAAATGCAAGGTATTGAGCATAGGGAAAGACATTGTAAACACCTCTTCCCTTATACAATGGAAGATATAGATGACACGCTTGGCAACCTCCTGCGAACGAAAGAAGAAAAGGACCTTGGTATCCTTGTTGATGAAAAGCTGGTATTTGAGAAACACAAAGCTGATAAAGATAAACCTGCTCACCGCAACATTGGCATCATCAGAAGAACATTCATTGATAGGGCCATAATAGTACCCAAACTCTGTCACCAAAATGTTGTATTTTATGTTTTGGAATGAGCAAGACTCGAACTTGCAAACTTTGGCAGCAGTCATCTAGCTGAAATGGGAAACGCACATATCCATGCGACCGAATCCCCATTCTAAAAGTGACAGTTATAACGTGTCACATTACCATTATGGCACATAATCAACGAGGTCGAAGACCAAGTTGATTATGATGGTATAATGGTCATTGTGACGTTATAAAAGACTTGTAACATGGGTGGTAGGAACTGACCAAGATATTCCTTGGTGCATGACATTTTTCCCTACCTTTTGTGCATGGTGTAGTTTGCCACTTACGTATAAAGTTGTCACATGCACAGTCAAGTTTCACTGCTTGCTCATGTATTTTCCACTCAACGATATGGCAGTATAGGAATACCAGGTGGTGGAAGCCAAAAGGACAGATTTAAGTGAAAAGGGCAGTATTCCTACTCAACAGCTACTACTTCAGAGGAGTACGTGTCATAATGACGAGAGCGCAGGCTACAAGAACCTATTACAGTTAAAAAAACAATACATTTTTGGAATAGAATTCTCTTTTCAGGGTTCATGCTTGGCATGGACACTGATTACTTGTTGTAAATTGAGTCATGTACATCAACTTACATTATACCGACAGTGATATCATGCCAGATATGAGAGATGACTTGGAAAGTTCTAGGAATACGCGTCTGCACTATTCCAAGTCCTGTGGTCATCTGCACAGATCCTGCTAGAACATTCCTTAGTCTCGGCTGTTCAGGGGAAGGTGTCAACACACTGCCTGCAGGTCATGCTACATTACACAACACTAGCAATGCTGTTGTGTGAAAAGTGATTATTATTTGTTTTCTTAATGAAGGAAGACCATAATCGACACTCTTCACAGAAACAATGGATTATGTGATATAAGCAACACTTTCCTACCATCCATGTTACAAAGAATGGTTCAATGGAGGTAGTTACATGCGAGTGCCATATCTACACGGTTTCAAGACTTTTCAAATAGCGTGCGCGAACATTGAAACTTGTTCCTGTTTCATTCCTTTGAAGTTAACGTATGTGTAACTCGGTCTAGCACCATAATGTCATAGCCCTGTTTGTATGTCTATTCTTTCACAGGGGAATGGAATTGAGTCGCTTGGCTCTATGGAGGTCTGGGAAAAGGATCATGATATTATAACTTGTATAAAAGAAAATGGAAAATAACTGTAATAGTTTATCAAAGATGGAAGCAAAACATGTGGAGCAATCACCCAAGGATTTCACAATTAAGAATATGTATACAGTTAGACGCCACAGATACAAAAGTAAAAGAAGATAGTTTCATTTCACGCACATGTAAATGGAAACAGCCACTCACCTTGCATGAAAAAGACGAGGAACAGAAGGTAACACAGTTACTGATTTCAACATAAAAATTACATTGGTTTATGACCCCACTAAACAATACATTTGGTCTCAGTCCTCAGTCTCTGCACTGTCTGAAGATTTTTCGGCCAGCATAAGGTATTATCCGAGACGGATGCAGTAGCCAAAGTCCATAAGGCCCAAATATGGTACGATACAGACAAGTTTTCTGTAGACCGAATGTTACGTTAGAAATACTAATTTACAACCAAACAAATTGCGTTCAAAACTTATTGCACATATTCTATTTAATATTTTTTATAAAGAGACGACTTTTCAGCAAAGAGCTCATACTACATTTCGCAAGAACATAAATTGTAATATCTTAAATATGAGAAAAGCGTTTGACATTTAACTGTAACAACAGAATATACAATTTAAAACTGAGTCTGGATGATAAGTTAATTAAGCACAATCTCGTAAGAGGACAAAAAGCTATTTGTTTTCTTTAATTTTTGTCTTTCTACGTAGTTTCGGGGGCGGGTTTTCCGGCAGACTGACACATATCCATGTGTATATTGGTCGCAGTTCCAGGCCACAGATTGTGTATTCGATATTGTTGAGACCATCGTCGATGAAATCCCGATACGTTCTTTTTTTCCATACTGTCTGACTGAAACATGGGAGAAATAGAACCAACAGGTCACGCCCCCCTCCAACACACACAGAGGAAGATGCGCTGCACGTGGATCTCCCTTCACGATATATTGAACAAAGAAAAATCACTGCGATCAAGTTTAATGTCTTCATACCACACGATAATTCGTGGATAAGGAGCTTAGACCTATTCGTGCTGGTATGTAGTTCCTAACACTGACACAGCTGATGATTGTTGCAGATCCTTGATCTCGTGGGCTTGCTACATAGATCTTCTAATCAAATCAGAGAAGATATGCTAAATAAACTGAGTAAAAAATCGTGTTATATGTCGTGCACACAAAATAGGCTACAAACTGATGCATAATTGGAACAAATGAAATGGTTTCGACCAGTGAGGTTCTGGGCCTTCCGAAGTAATGGCTTATAGCCATGTCTGGCCCTGTGTCCTTGGGAAAATGATATTCCACATTTAAAATGTGAAATGCTTCTAATAATCATGTTTTAAAATATGACAATTTTTGTTCAATATTCCTTAAATAGGCAATTTTAAAAACATATGTAGAGGTAGGAATGATTTCTCTATTATCGTTGTGAAAGTATTCGTGGTTTTAAATTTCAAATGCATCTAATCTGGACTATTTCCAAGCCACTCATTCCCCAATCGGTTCAAACAATTTC
>OZ026615.1:42625658-42670815 GCA_964020975.1 Hermodice carunculata | reverse complement strand
ACCCATGGGGTTGTACTGACACAACTTTTCAGATTCTTGCTCTTAAAATTTCTGAAAAAAAACATACAGGCAAACATCATAAAGCACTAGTACATTGTATATGAAAATGCTGGCGTATCAGTGTCGTGATCCAGGCCTGGGTTTGAGATGATCATTTTTCAAGCATTAAAAGGGAGGGAGCATACAGGATCTCCCACGAGTACCTGACCCATATCACTAAAAGTTAAAACTAGTCCAACGATTCTTTAGTGTAAATAGCAATACTGGATACAGCATGGCAGTGCCAGGCTAGGGGCGTCTTAAAATGCAAAATTCTCAGTTTAACATTGTTACAGATGCGATATACTGACACATTCTTCAACTATCACGTTTCATGACTTCTTAGATAACCATATGCAAATATACTACATACACATTTTCCAAAATACATACATTAATTAGTACTTATGTTCCGAGACCACCTTATGATTGGCAAGGAGCATTGCCTTTCATGGAATAAAGACTTTATTCATGGGTAGTTTCTTCTGAAATCATTTCAGTGCATTCTTTGCACTTTTTCTCGTCATTGTGCAGAATATATTTTCTTGAGACTATATGCAAATACATCTTTATTGATTCTTATAAAATGCCTTTATTTTATTCAGTTCAAAGATCAAAAGTTCCAAACTTCTCATTTCTGAAGTTATAGATTTGTCGTGAAGAACAATCATGGAGATTACTGGCAAATATGAAGTTGGTATGTTATTTCAAATCTGAAAGCCTAAAGAATGGAGAATACTCATCTTAATATATTTGTTTTGTCCTGACTACAACTGAGTACCGATTATAATTTAGCCAGGGGAACCTGCAGTAATTTCAGTACATCTTCCAATATATATATATATATATATATATATATATATATATATATATATATATATATATATATATATATATATATATATATGTGTGTGTGTGTGTGTGTGTGTATGTATGTGTGTATCCACGTAATGATCTTTCGTTAATGGTTACATTGTAATACTCATGTAAACCTAAACGTATAAACGTATATATGCATGTATATATATATATATATATATATATATATATATATATATATGTGTGTGTGTGTGTGTGTGTGTGTATGTATGTGTGTATCCACGTAATGATCTTTCGTTAATGGTTACATTGTAATACTCATGTAAACCTAAACGTATATATGCATGTATATATATATATATATTCATACAAAGGAATAGGTCCTACAACCGGTTTGTGGGTCATGCCAATTTTCTGCGGGTCAATTGTATATACCAAGTATAGATTACCACAGTTTCTGGGCCTTTATTGCTTCCCATAATATCTGGGCAGATTTTCTTATTTGTACATTTCTGAAACCCCCTAGGTAGCACATCGAATTTAAGGCACACATGGTTTATGGAAATTTTTCAACTGCCCATAAACAGAACAACAGCCCACCATATGGTCTGAGGATAACAATTTTGCCCATAAACCACCCAAGACATAACTATATATATATATATATATATATATATATATATATATATATATATATATATATATATATATTGCTTTCAACGCTTTAACATTTCGTTTATATATCCCTGTTCCCTGTTAAAAGTACCATCCACCCATACACTCATACCTGTTTGTATTGTACGGATTTCCAGCATCGTGTTTATGAAGTAGCATAGTGAATCTCGAAACCGCTTTGGGCCGCCTCAGGACCGTGACGTTGTGATACACTAATCTGAACATACGTCCCCAAAAAGTAATATTATATACAACGTCCTTAATGGCGACTGACGAGTAGGAATAGATTATTTCATAAAAAGGTACATGGTCCATAGGGATACATCAATCAACAATTATATGTTAACTTCCTTTTGGCAGTCTCCGTTTATACACATCTAGTTGTCTCTCACGTTCATACACTCTTTACACTATTATTATATCTCTAAATATCTCCAAGTGCGTTACAGCACATCCTACTACAGCGGAATTTTTAAAACGCGTAAAATGTGATGATGAGACCACATCTTTAACAACATTTACAGACATGAAGCAACGATTCAGAAATACACCTTCTTTCTGAAGATATGATGAGACGATTAAAAATATCCTCAATGTGGTACAAATGGTTCACCATCTTTGACCACATGGAGGAAGTGAAAGGCCAGTCACGGGTACCTATAACCCTGTTTGGTAACACGAAAATGAAAAAAACAATACAAACAAGCGCTTTGTGTCCTCGTGGCTAGCAACGGATCTATTACTGTCCGTACGGTGTCGCTACCATTCTGTCTTGTATCGCTTAATCTGTCAGTCATAACGCGTTTTCAACAAATTGCATTTCGGCTTCATGTTACATTTTTTCTCACTACGCTCTTTGGTGACTGAAGTAACTCAAAACATGTTGCTTTTTTATCCCAATTGGTTCATATTTTTTCCTGTTTTAACTGCACGGGATCGTAAATAAATATTGCAGTACATGAAAGAATTATTTGGCCATGCAAATGTAGCAATATAAATGGAGCAAAATTTCAGAGGAACAAAAGTAAGTAGATAAATGGCTTGATAAATGAATAAACTAAGGAAGAAAAGAACGAACAAGCAAGCAAGTAAACAAACACGTAAATAGGTAAAATAAATAAATAAATAAATAAATAAATAAATAAATAAATAAATAAATAAATAAATAAATAAATAAATTTGTTCAGAGACATAGTATACTGTATTGAAATACCCAAATAATAAAAGGATACACATTAATGCTATGGCTTGTGTTTTTGTTTCACTCTTTGACCATAGGTGTGACCCGTAATATATATGTATATATATATATATATATATATATATATATATATATATATATATATATATATATATATATATATATATATATATATATATATATGAATAATTAGCTCATTTTACCCTTTAATACAATGACACATTATTATGAAATAAGTAAGAAAAATAAATGCTATGGGTATGTTTAAAACAAAACCTCAAGGGCTGACATAAAATATTCTGTTTATGATACTACCCTCACATTAGCTAAACACAAAAGCAAAACCTAAGTGCAGTTTTGTGTCAGCTCTGTTTATATGACAAAATGGTATAAAACGGCAAAAAAATTATCAGTTGAAAAACAGAAGAAAGCAGTAAAAATACAGATGGCATAATCTGAACCAAAGTAACTGCAAGAGTCAGAGGACAAAATTAAGACAAAAATATACAAGAACATGAATTGTAAAATAACATAAGCACGTCAAAAGGAGAAGATATTTAATTCGCACATACGCTCAAAGTATAATTTAGATTGAGTTATGCAGACTGACAGGTCTTACATTCGTGTCATGGGTTCGATCTTTTTCCAAACTCAAAGTGCAGAACAACGTACATGTAAAATTTCCTACAGATTCAGTTGGTATAACAAGCACTCAACAATATACATCCAGAAGAGATCTGAATATATACGTCTGAGCAGATATGCAAAATATGCCCCTGAAAACCCGAGAGCCTGCTCCAACACAGATATAGCAACAACAGCGCTAGGTTCACTTGTAGAGCCTACTTTGTGCGTACTTAAGCATTTTGTGTATTTTTGTGTATGTAATCACGAGGCTGTAAGGACATAAAAGGCGAATGAGATTGAAATTGAGTTTTCTTGAAAATATAATGATCGCATGAATTGACATGTGACGTGCCCATTATGGCGAAAATAGGAAGAGAATATCCATCACACCCGAATTTAGAATTCTAAGTCACCGAAGACTAATAATAAAACTGCGAAGTACCTTCCACTAGATTAGATTATAAATTGTGGCCACGATTCATTCTTAATGTTTACTTGTCCCAATACATGTGACCTTTGCTCAGACCCCATTGACGATAATGCATTATAACCCTATGTGCTTCCTCTGATGCTCCCGTGAATAAGTTTTAGGAGAGCGCAATATAAGAGGAATGATAAAATTGTATTTTAAATTACCCGTCCCTGTCGAGCAGTTCCTTGCCACCTGTTAAGCCCAATGTGATGTAAACTTATTTACCTTTGATACATGTCATCGTCTTCTCCTCCCCAGCCGTAAAAACTATTTCCAAACCCGTTCACATGCTCAAATTGTTCGGGTGTAAATGCCGTTGCGCCTCCGAACATGCTTTGGTAAAATAATCTGAATTCAAATTTGTATGAAATAGATAAAAAGAAGGCTGTGTGAACAGCCTATCCTCATGTAACCTTGATAATCAAACAAAAATAAGTCCCACCGTGGTCTGAGGCATACACGGAGGTGTTTGTCTGCTATTTCAAAGCCATTGGTCTCTGGTGTTATTTACAAAATATTATCAAGGTATCCAACAAAAGTTGAAAAATCATAACACACACACACACACACACACACACATATACACACATATATATATATACATATATATGTACTGGAGCATGACCTATTAATTTAACACACGTGATAGAGGCACATCCGGGGTATATTCCTACCAACTTTGAAGTAGTTCTGGTTTACAGTTATGGGGAAAATAAACATGCATGTATACTAGTGTCTAGCTTAGCATTCTTACATGTACTCTTACCGATCTTTCCTTAATTAGTTATTATTAATAGTAGTAGTAGTATCATAATTATACATTTTACTCTCAAGTGTTTTTCCGTAGCTCCATTTTATAAAACACAATGAAGTTGAATTTTGAATAGCGTATGGTGTCTTACTTCAAACAACACGACCATACACTTTCATAGCGAACTTATGAAGCGAAATACGGTAATTTGGGAGGAGCAAAGTTTTAAGATTTTCTGGTAGGATAAGAATGTACATGGAAGGTTAAATTTAATAAAAATAGTGAAATCTCATGGGCATCAGATTGTTCAAAATTTGAGCACCTGTCATAAGCACACGGATTTAATTCAATTTAAATTTCTTCGGATAAAGCACAATTATGTGAGGGGGATAGGATCATATATGTCTGGTTTTGTCATCATTACTAATAAGGCATAATTTTCAAAAACTAGCATTTGTTTACATACAAATATATCATGAACAGGTAAAACAGCCTTTAACAGCATAAATAATTTAGCTAGGCAAAAAGGGCATATCCTTTACACACAAACAACACTAAATTGGCTACAGCTTCATTGCAAACTTTAAAATTCGCCTTGCACGCACCTGCTTATACGGTGGTAACAGCATCACGACCATAATACTTGTTCATAATTGCATGAGGACATCAAAACGATACTTACTCATACTTCCACTTGTTCACGTAAGCTCCGACGTGTCTTGGAGTGTCTAGACATGAATATATATTTCTGTCATCTTCTGCTAACATATCTACATCATGGAAGACAATGCAGTCAAAATCTCCCGATTTGTTGGCTTGTAGAAAGCCGACGTTCATAAGAGACGCTTTGTTGAAAACCTTGGGCGAGACCTGTATAAAGTCAAAATCACGTAAGATTACTCTTACATAATCTTTCAAGTACAAAAAACCAGATAACCTCCCACCCATTACCAATTCTAATTCACACTGCATTTTAGCCATTGATGATGAAAGGATATTTTGGTTTTCAGTTTTATTGTTGCAATGAATATCTAGGGTTGTCCAAACTGTTAAAAATGGCACCATTTTCGTTCCTTACAATCAGATGTTGAAAAGGTACTTTAAGTGCTTTTTGTCGTATTTTTTCTTTTCAAATGCATGTTACTGGTGCATACAACTCGGCAATGCATTATAGATTTCGGGTTTATATAAGGCTTAGGTAACGCAAATCTAAGCGTAAATTATGATCTTTATTTTGGGTATAAGTGTGTCTTCTCTGGGGACTACCATTTAATACATAATAGTGTCTTAATTGGTTAGAAGTGACATTTGGGCACAGGATGACCGTCTGCAAGTAATATTTTGCAGCATAAGGCATATTTGAATATATTTATCATTTTGAGCAATTACACAGGAATGGTCGTCAATACTGTGTGTATACTTCATTAACTATAGACTTTAATTTTTCCAAAACATTAAGGTCTAACCAGTTAAAATGCTGGGGTTGTGACCTCCTCCTTGTCAGGGGAGTCAGATGGAATTTCTGATGATACAGTGGGTCTCAGGGGGAAGGGGGGTAGAGAGTGCTCAAGAGCATGCTGCCTGTCATACAGAGGCTTACACATCGCAGGAAAATACAGACCTCCCTCTCCATGTACGGGACCTATACACTACGAGTAGTAAAGATTTTACTGTAGAACAGGTGACAGAACTCGGACCCTTGCTTGTTGAGTTTCCCGATGTCTTTGCTAAGGACACTGACTTGGGTTGCTATGGTGGTGAGATATTAGACAGAGTGCAACTAGATATCCTTGGTCCCTTGCCAGTTAGCAACGGTTACGCAGAGAATAAACATGTCCTGGCCATTGTGGATCACCTCAGAAAGTGGGGTAAGGCATACCAATTGGAGGATCAGACAGTTGTTTCTGCTGCTAGGAAGCTTGTATACAATTTCATCCCTAGGTTTGGGACCCTTGTAGAGATCCACCTAGATTCGAGTAAAAATGCAAATGGGGAGATCATCCGAGAAGTCCATAGGTAGCTCAATGTGTGAAAAACAAGCACTCTATCTTCTCCGCTGTAACAGCCTTGTTGAACAATTCAATCCTACATTACTGGGGATGGTTAAGTGTTATGTCAGAAGAGATCAGCGGGACTGGGACAAGCATATCCTCTTGTCAGTAGCAGCCTAAAGGAGTACCCCTCATGCTAGCACAGGTTTTTAGTGCCAACCACCTTATGGTTGACAGGGAGACTAGATGGCCGCAGGACATAGAGTTGGGATGAGAAGTGACCCAGTGTGACTATGGGTCTTATTTAGATTTTGTCAAGGACCTGGCAAATAGTCTCAATAGTGTGCATGAAGTTGCTCAAGGAGATCCTCAGATGACCCAGCAGCACTGAAAATGGTGCTATGACATGAAACTAAGAAACAGAATGAGCCAGGAGATTTGGTCCTTGTCAGGGATACTAGGCATATTCCAGGAAAGCACCTAAAGTTACAGAATATGTGGGAAGGGTCTTTTCTGGTGGAACAGCACTGTGGTGCAGCCCTTTATTTGGTGCAACTCAGAAGAAGTGGGTGAGTGCTGCAACATGACAGATTCAAGAAATATACTAGCAAAGTCATTCCCAACTGGCTTTGGCAGATGCGGCAAAAGTTGTTAAGGGAGACTGGCCCTATTCCAACAGATTGTGCTCTGTGGAAAGAAGACACATGAAAAAAAAAACTCCATGTTCACAGGGAAAAACTGGGGCCAGGAAGAAAGATGAGGCTTTCAAAAGGCATACCCTGTCCCATGATATGAGTTCCCAACCATGTGTGAAACATGTAGCGAGGGAATGCCCCTACCCTGGTGGGCATCTATGATGGTGTTTATGGCAACCACTAGCCATGCTTGCTCCTTGGGAGAAGCTGTCAAAATGATAGAGCACCAGCTGGAATCTGGCCCTTTGGATGCGGCCTCAAGTGAGTTGGCTCTGTTGGAGCCTCAGCTGCGTAAGTGGGAGAAAATAAGTTAGTTATCTCAGCCCCTCAGTTCGGGAGAAGTTCCCAGTGGGGATGAAAATATAGTAAAAGCAATCTCTTCATGGAGTAAGGTGTTTAATCCAGAAGACGCTGGACTGGAACAATATGAGAGGCAAAGATGGACGCTGGGCCTCCACCTGAGGTGGTGATACAAAGGAGATCAACCTCTGGAGGAAATATACCATGGGGGTTGGACACTACAGATATATCAAAGCTGCCTTCAAAAAGGCCAACAGCTACAGTCACCAGGGCCACCTTGCCAGGGTTGTTTGATTTAAATGTCTGGACTGAGGAAGAGGAACGCCAGACATCTTGCCCCGAGAGTTGAGTTGTCCTCATGGTGGGATGGGGCAGCAGGAAGAAAGGTGGTGCCCCCCCCCCCACTTCTCAGGGGGCAGACTCCAAACAAACTGATCAGGCTGTCAGAGGGGGAGGCCATCCATAGCAAATCCTGTGCCCACTTTGGATCTTTGACAGTGGAGGAAATTCCAAACCAGGTGAGGCAGTCCATGAAGGAGCAGATGCGCCCAGTGCCCCTAGTGTTATAGGCAAAGAATTGGCTGCTTTGCAGCTACAGTTGTCAGGCTGGGGTACTTTGTGTTGGGACTCCCCCTCATCTGAGGGGAGTGCTCCAGTGGGGAAGAGTCCAGCATCAGTCCTTACTGCTCATAAGAATGTGCTGTTATTGCCCAGTGCACGGTGGTTGAAGCACTGGGATGGGAGCAAGGTCCCTTGACTGGAATAGTAGTTCCTGAAAGTCGGGCAAGGTTGGCTGAAGTGTGTGGTGGCAGATGGCCAGGTCAACAGAAACAAAAACTGATAGAAGGCCCACTGTCACTGCTCCAAGGGCCACAGTAATGGCGTCCTTTGATTTGAAGGTCTGGATCAAGGATCAGAGTAAGCAGTTGCCTAGGTGTAAAGTTCAGAAGGTGGGTGACAAGTCGAGTAGGGAGAGGAAACAGAAAAAGTGGCTTTTCCCCTCCATGAGGGGTTGTGGGCAGTTCTGCGCATTTGTCTCATGAGACTAATGCTGCATTAAGGAGGCTCTATGTACTTTTTGGGCCACATGCACTTGACAACATTCACAACCAAGTTTGAAGGTCCACTAGTGAGCACAGACAAGGTTCTTGATGGTGCATGGAGTGCAACCAGTTAGCACCTAAAGTCCGGTGGCACAAGTTGGCTAAGCACCTGCCTTGGTTAGTGTATCTCTATGGAGCTTGTGCCATCTGCAGGGTAAAGGCCTCCACCCCCTCCTAACTAAAGAGAGGTGGCCAAAAAGGCTCATAGTTAACAGTTTACAAGGATAAAGCCTGGTGAATGGAGGGATCACATATTGCATTTTTTCACGGAGAAAGGGATTCTAGGGGTTCCTGAGCAGAATTTGCTTGAAGAGGTAGCAAGACGTGGATGCATCCTGGGGTAAAACCAGGCATATGGACAGCATTTCAGCCCATTCAAGCAAGTGGATTTTGTACCACATGACAGATTTGTGCCTCAGAGTTCTCCGTATACCAGATCGCTCCATGACTTGGTCTATTGGAAGGACCTGTTGAGGGTTTTGGTGGGCAGAAAAAAGTATGAGTATATGAGTCGGTCTGAGTTGCCAGGTGTGGATCTAGTTGGGCCCCTCTACCTGGGGGAAGGTGGAATTATTTACATGACTGACCTTGATCGTCCCATCCAGAGGGGTGATTAGTATGGATGTGCATCATAAATACATTTGACAGGTCTCCATGTCTGTTTGAACTTTCATAATTATTGACTGTGTGTAAAGAAAGCGTCAGTGTTGCTTAGATTAAGTATTAAGATTTTTGTTGTGGCCGGAGGCAACTGTAAAAAAGGTTATTGTTAAAATGAAGAGAGAGAGGTAAGTAAGCTCCTATTAGGGGATGGTGAAATGAGTTGACCCTCAAGGGGGTTGGTATGAAAGAAACCCTCTAGGAGGGAGGTAATAAAGGTAACCCCTAGTTGGGGGGATGTAGGAAATAAGTATTCCCGGAGAGAGGCTGTAACAAATGAGCCCTTGTGAAGGGATACCGCATAGGAACATTCCCCTTGTGGGGTGTTGGTTGACTTGCATGGGTCGGCACATGGGTGAGCAAGGGGCTTGGCAAATCAGCATGTGGTTATAGATCAAAAGATCCTTAATGGTAAGGGTGTACATTTATTCCCCTCTGCCATAGGGGTACGATATTTCCCCCCTGGGCATATTTGGTTTTACAGGTCAGTTTGATAGAACCATGCTCCAAGAAGGGTTCTTTTGTTTGCTTGTGAGGATGCAAGGTCAGAGGGGGGGGGGGGAGTGGAATTGAAAATTTAAGTGGTGCACTAGATCAAACACTCGTTCCCTACCTCCTCTCCCACCCTTCTGCTGTACCCAGGAAGTCAATGAAATCGCTCACTGGCTGCACATGAAATAGAGCACAGGGCCTTGCAGAAGCAGACTTGGATATCTTGAGGTAAAGATCTGTTATGCCCAAACAGGGGTTATTTTGCTGTTTATTTGCATTTATCTGCTTCTCAGGCAATCAAATAATATTGCCTGCACCTGGGAGTTGTGCTGGTGAATTTAAAACATAGGTTCACCACAATACCACGGTCCAAATAGTAGTGAGACCATTACATGTCAATATAAGAGTTGAAAATCAGTCCAAGTGGAAAACCGTCCAAATTTTGACAAGTCAATGGACATGAACATCACCAGACACAACAGCAAGGCATAAATACCCATCAAGCAATACATTATTCACTGAACATCTGAAGAAGATAAGATATCATAGTGACAACCTGGTAAAATTGACTGTCATGAAAAATAGAAGCGGATAACAGTTTTCTACAACGTCAGAGAAGGTGCACCGAAAATCCGAGTAAACCTGGCAAAATTGACTGTCATGAAAAAAAGAAGCAGACAACAGTTTTCTACAACGTTAGAGAAGCTGCACCAAGACTCTGAGTAAACAAGAACTATTCATGATCAAAACCCTTGAGTCATTAAACAAGCCACGTCAAAATCCATAAGTTCAAAATAGACATGCCAACAACTTTATGACATTTTCATAAATCAGTCAAGGAATACGAAATGCAGTATAAAGGAAAACACCCCTCTCCTGATTTGAAACAGGCACCAACAAAACGAGTAGTAGTTTAAATCCCTTAGATGCTAGCAACTATCAACTTTACGAAATATTTTGCCTCATACATGCATTGTATAAAATGTTGTTTACAATTGAAATGATCGTTTTGATTTCAAGAAACTTTTACTCATAGTAAAATAAATATAAATTGGCCAAAAGAGGTGTACAATTGGTACCCATTGGAATACCAATTTTCTGTCTGAAGATGGAATCTCCAAAATTTACATAAATGTTATTAATCAAAAAGTTAACTCAACAAACAGATCATATTCAAATGCAGACTGGCCATCTTTCATACCATTACCGACATATGCCCCTACATAAGATATGACCATTCTTTGACAGTTATTTCTCTAAATATTTTATATATGAAAGCCTTGATACATTTTTTCAAATCGGAATGAGTAATAGTTATATATAAAGTAGAGCAGTACCCAGCAGAAATCTGTTTAAAAGGTAAATGATTATCAGTACCAATCAACTGCTGCAACAAGATCTTGTCAATCAGAAGAAATCCAAAACCTGTTAATTCTGCAGACTGCTTCTCTCTGACCACAGTAACTAACCAATATTCCTGTACTTTTTTCAAGCCTTTAAACAACAAAACGGACAATTCGTTCGTTGAGCAAAATTTGGAAGCTGGAATGAATCGGAATTGATAAGGATTTTTATGCAATTTAGGAAGTCAGTAAATGTTAGCTTAATATGCATGTACATCATAACCTTTCAGGTTCAATGAAGATGAAAATTGTTGATGTTTGTTCAAAATAATAGCCAATGATTCATTTACTTTTTCATGGTGGCAGAACATTAGATGTTCCACGGGCATACTTCGTCAATGAGAACCTTACAAAAGCTGTCTGTATATGACAATAATATTATGGGATGCTTTGTCAGGAGGTGCCAAAACATATTTACCATGCATTTATTGCAGGCACTGAACAACTTCTGGATTTGTCAGTACATGATCTAGTGGCTGTTTGATTGTTTTCTGTAACATTCTTATTCTATTTATAGCTATAAGTCTTATTTCACTGATCCATTCATCTAAGATGTAAATTTCAAACTTATCCTTCTTTACCCATTTTTAGCAATTCTTCCACAGCTTCCACAAAGATTTTCTTTTCTTTACCCCAGACAATTTTTGTTGCTCACGGTATTAAGGCCCTTTTGAATTAGTTTACGCAGTTCATCATTTGGTAAAATATAAAGATCACCAGTAATTTTGTGAACATAATGATTTCAAATATAAGGGGTTTTGTGATATGAATATGGGTAATTGTTTTCTCTATTGTCATCTGGATTAAATTCTTTAACAACTTTGGTGTGTTTAAATATCTTGAGGGCAATAGTTTTCGAAATTGTGCATGAAACCTTTGGAGCAGTACTATCAAGATAAGCTGGTATACATGATTGCACATTCTTTTTATGTAATATATTGCTCAGATTTATGTTTTCAACACACTATCATAATGCGCTAGTTTAAGGAAATCGTCATTTACCTCTTCCTCTCAATTACTACAGGTTTAAAAAGTTCGGAAAAAGCTATGTCATTAATAATATGATATAATATTTTGTCAAATTCTTTTCTTATGCATAATTTGCTGATATCTTGTTTTAATTGGTTCAAACCGATAATGGCATGGAATAAAGACCGATCTAACTATATGTAGACCATATGGAATTTAAACTTTTCTAGCACAAAATCAATTAATTTAGGAGAATAGGATATTACATATCATTCATATCCTATTATTATAACTTAATCAATTTATCAACTCTTAGTTTTTCTCTTCAAAGCAAAAGTAGTGGTCATCTAAAGTATAGTTATAATGATTCAAAATTCGTTTTCAATGTGAAAAGACCTGTCATTCAAATAGAAGAGTGCTCATGTTTCAAGGCAGAAAGGTTTGTCACGTTTTTGTTCCAGGGATACAGTTACAACCAAGTAAAACCACAGTTCTTTACTAAAAAATGAAAACGCTAAGTCCAGGTATGCATGAAAATATATAATGGGTATGACATGTAAATACAAAAAAAAATCCGAAAAAAAACTTCACTAAGGGTGCCCAGAATACCTATGGTTGTGCACAACCCTATGATAATACCACAGGCCCTATCTGTGTTCCTGGTTTGACAACGACGATGCCCACTGCGAATGCACTGGTGCACAGGTTTAGGCAAATTAGCTTCCTGGATAACAGCCGTGGCCCTGAAATGCAAGGTTGCACAGTCTACTGTATTTTTGAACTGTTTTAGAGGCTTGCTTGCACCGGACAACTGCAACACGTTAGTTCCTGTCTTAGGCCACTGTCCTTCACTGTTTGGAACAAATTCACTGTAATGCTCTGCACGATAACGTTGTGTGGGCTGGTATAAGGCATACACCATGTACACCTGTCAGCATGTGTGAAGCCATTTCCCTGGACCACACCAGTTGCCAATGTTTTATCACCCCTCGGACACTCCACATTGGCCATATACTGCAAATTCAACCTGTGCTCCCCTCCCCACTGGGCTGTCCCTATACAGCTCCACAGTGTGTTGACTCAGTTAAAAAGAACAGCCATGTGACAGTGCAAAATATTTATGTGACTGGTCTCATTATTATGCATGACATGTGACCATTCAAATGCAATTGGTTGGCTACGACTATGTACCAATGAACCACATAATCTTTCAAGCAATAAGAGAGGTCACCTAATTATACACATCCATGAAAGGGGGTGGGTGGGTGGGATTGCTAGGCAAGATACCTCTTCAGACTGCAATGCCATGGATTACTCAATATGTAAACAAAACGCAAACCAGCTTTTTGACCCAGTCAACAGCATTTCTCAGACATTAGCCCAGGAAGTTGTTAATTTATTCTATAAAACATAATATAAAATTTATTATGCCAAAGACCATATCTAGCTGAATAGTATGTTATTTATTTCCTTGGTTACTTTTATTTGCTCCTATTGATAAAAAGGTGTTCTTTATTTTCACCATTTCTGAGAGATTCTAAGTAAATTACTGTTCATAATGGAAGGAGTCCATTCTGGTCCTCCTGAATATATATATATATATATATATATATATATATATATATATATATATATATATATATATATATATATATATATATATATATATATATATATATATATATATGTATGTATCTTTATAACTTGTGATAGCTGGACTGTGTATCACGACATTTCAGCTAAAACACATTAAAGGTCAAATGACAAGCTCAAATTTGCTATTAAATTTGTTTTTTTTTTTTCGATGCGAGGCCCCTCTAATAGTCAACAGTTACCAGCTGAAGTAAAAAATATGAACCAAATCTGTCAAAAAGCGCTTTTTTGGCAGTCTCAAAGATGGCCATTGTTCCTGAATATTTTGGACACGGCCCGCTGGAGCGCAGCACAATTGTGTCGTCATTCTTGTTATTGGGGTCCAGTACCCGGGCAGTTATGGTTTATTGCGCTGCCGTTGGTTGTACCAACGGTACAAACTTCGATGGAAGTTTCTACAAGTTTCCAAGAAACAAAAAGTTAAGGAAAGCATGGACGGCAGCGATCAAAAGAGACGGATTTAATCCAGACCATCACACGCAACCAGTGTTGTGCAGTGACCATTTTGCTCAAGACGCGTTCGACAAGAACCCAGAGATAGCATGCAAACTTGGAATGCAAGTGCGGCTGAAGAAGGATGTAATTCCAACTCTTCACATTTAGAACACTCCGAAAAGACAGGGAGATATCACAGATTTAGAATGTCCGCCGACGAAGCGAAGGCGATCGAACGCACTGACCAAACGCCAGAACCTCGCGGTAAGTACAGGCGACACACAGTAGCGCTTGTCCATTTCTGTGTTCTCATTGAGTCCCGGTCAGATCCATGCATTTCAGCTGTTTACCGTGCTGAGTTTCCCGCAACAGCATAAACACGAGACGACGTTCAGTGGCAATAGTAAGACCAACGTGTGGCCTACATCGATTATGCACAACACCAAAAAATGTATAGATATATAAATAACATAATTCTTTTACTGTCGATTAGAGTGAACAATAAATATGTTTATTTGGCCATAGTTACATTTTGTGTGTTGGGTTTTGTGCTCGTGAGTTGTGGTTATTATTGAAATGACAGTTTCATCATGTGTTCATACAGTACTGACTTTTTTTATTTTTATGTTTAGCTAATTGCAGAACACGACCAGGCCACAGCAAGAACAGGCAACTGAAGGGACACAGCAAGCTGTATTTAAATTCAATGGGGTAGGCCTATCAGACAGAGCAAACTGATACTCAACTGCAAGGGACAGAGCAAGTTGTACATAGTTGCAATGCGACAGGCCCACATCTATCTGCTCCTACCCATGTGGACACACCAAAGGTTATTATAATTTACATTATGCCAGTCCAGATAAGCATGTTTCAGTGTACAGAAATAAATAGTGTTTTTATGACTATTCATTTGTGGATAATCAAAAGGTTATTCTACTAGGAACTGCAGAAAAAACTGTTTTTACTTCCAAGTTAGGTACTTGATAAATGTCGATATAGCGATTTCAGATAGTTACATAATGGAAAAACATTTTTCACTCAGTTACAACAGTAGGCAAGTAAGTGCCGAAAAAGGGGAAAAATGTGAAATAAAATGCTTCTTCGTGCACACTCACCTTTTTATTATTATTATTATTATTATTATTATTATTATTATTATTATTATTATTATTATTATTATTATTATTTTGTTATCATATTATGTACATCATTTTGCAGTCCCATGGTACTCTAATTTTACTATAAAATAGTTTTTTTTTGTACACAACTTACGCCTGCAGAAAGCAAAAAAAAAAAAAAAAAAAAAAAAAAAAGAGAGAAAGAAAATGGCAGACACATAACCAGGTATCTTCAGAAAACCTTTATTACACTCACTTGAACACATTTTATTCGAGACAATATTGCACCAATACCTATTTACAGTAGATTTCAATATTAATTTTAATTAATACAATCAGATGAAAATACATTTATTCCATTCACCAGCTGAATGTTTCTGGTGTAATTACAGGTTGCTATTGGCTTGCCTTCACTTCAACGAGAACAGCAGACGTCAACAGGCAAGGACCAAGGATGGAGAGCTTCAGTACAGTGTGTCTTTCCCCAAGGCAAAGAAGGGAGCGCCGTGTAAATATATCTAGGGGATGAAGCATTGTGAACCAAATATAGTAATATTTATTCCAAATATGAATTACTGGAAAAAGTGCACATGTTGATCAGTATTTTGTAGGCAAAGGTCTTTTTGCTTTTCACTGGTAATATTATGGTAAGTTGAGGGTCCATTGTCTGATACTTGTGCATCACATGCAGTATTATCAATTTATTATCGTTTTTGTTACAGCATATGTTCAAGAGCTCACGGAAGAAGTACTGCGATTGGGGACACAGTACCCGAGTTACCGACTTGCAAGGCAACTCGTTCTTCGACTTAAACAGTCCGAGCCCGTAATCACACCTATTGCAAGCCAATACGAGAGGCCTGACAAAGCAAAGTTATCCGAAGAACACTGGGCCGGGTTTCACCACTGACTTCTCTTACAATGGCTTTCTGAGGTAGAATCCCTTGTTAGTCTGGCTTTCTCCTGGGAAGCTACCACGAATGACGGACACTGCGTAGGCTGGGATTGGAATCCTGTTCCCCTTTCCAAGCTTGCTCCAGATCCACCTTGTGAAGGATCTGTAAGCCACGTAGCGATAGAGCCTGGAATATGAAAGACACAAAAACTGAGTATTTGAACTGTATAGACTATGCAGAAGTACAGTACCCACAATAATACAAAGTTGCACTACAGTGAACAGACTCTGACAAACATATGGTTTGTGACAGTGAAATGAAAATATAGTGTGCTACATGGTTCTTGCTTGCTTGATTTTCTAAATTGTACAAGTGGTTTTGTAGACAGTGACTTGTTATATACTTACTTGTGGATTGGCTCATCATCCCCAACGGACCTTTGTAGGACGTAGACGTTTTGGCAGTTGCCATGGAATCCTGGTTGTTCAGTAATACAGGCCAGGCGTAGTCTGTCCACATGGGCTTTCACTGGCAGATAGTTCCAGCAGCACTTCCTCTCCTCTTTTGTCTTCATTGGTACACAATGTGTACACTTGCACCTGCAGAAAAAAGTGTAAATATTGGAAAATTGTGCATACTGGTCAGAGATTTGATCAGATAACTAGAATAAAACTAGAAATAAAATGTGATTTATTACACAAATGTGTTTGTTATTCCAAATACCTTAGTGCACAATCAGTAACCATACTATGGAAAGGTCTTAGTATGGTTGATATTTGATAAAATGTATTTTATATTGTATTCACTAATAATAGTATCTTGGCAAGTATATGCCCCACCCTCATCCTACTCCAGATGACATCCAAGACTGAACTAATATTTTACAACTGATAGTTCAAAAAAAGTAATGCTACACAAAATACTTCTGAATACATTCATGATTAATTTTGCTTTTGTTTCAAATGATCTATATGGGCTGTGACTAGCCATCAGCTTTAGGCATACAAAGAAAGATTTGGCAACATAAATTTATCTTCTTCAACAAACTGGAATGGGAAGTGTAATATTTTATATGTTTGAATTACAAAGTAGATCTTCAATAATGAACCAATACGTGGAAAGTCCCAGCAGTTTTTCAGAATGTTGGCTGTCAGACCCAAGATGATTTTTTCTTTCTTTACTTGTGCTAGCCTGCCTACAAGTGACAAAAATCACAGTTTCCCACTATTTATACTATGAACAGGAAAAAGGTTTTAGGAAAGTTCTGACAGTTTTAGTGTATGGTTCAAATTGTCACAATGCCCAGTTGTTTTTTTGTTTTTATTTTTTTTTTTTTTGTTTTGGTGCAAGTCAAATAAAGAAAGTGAGAGAAAAAGAAAGACAGGAAGCAAACAAGCAACAAAAGTAAGAGAAAGAAAGAAAATAAAGAGAAAGGAAGGCAGAGAAGAAAGAAAGCTTTTGGATACTCATATAGTCTGAATAAGCCTCACTGCCTCCTAGCTATGCTTTGAATGAAAGACTTGGATTTGAAAAATTGTCAGAATGCCACCACTCCCCCCCGTTTTTTTTTTTTTTGTTTTTTGCTTTTTCACTTCGCACTTTTTATGTTACAGAAGCAACGACTATGTTGAAAATTGCTACGAACTTTTCACCCATCAAGACAGTATTTGGGTGGGAAATACTTGCTCTCACTCAAAAACCCTTTCATAAATATGGAATATATTCATAGCGATCAATTCATAGCGTTTCCTTTACCCAGTCATTCCTCAGCACCGTATTTGACTTTATATGCACGCCTGTGTATTCTACCTAGCCAGAACTGTAGCTGCCGTTTATTTCCCGCCCCCCATAAACTAATTATCACTGTTAGCATCAGTGATTGTGCAATGCAATAAAGCGTGACCCGATAGCCAGTCTTGTGTGGCCTTGTGTATTACTGCCCCACTCCAAGCTACTCGCGATCTGTGCAGACGGCTCGGTCAGATTTGGCTTTTAAAAAATGTCATTCGTTTGTTACAAGTATCATCACATGCACAATACCAATGGCATCTAAAATACAGACAAACTCGAGTTTACAAACGAGACAAGGGGCTTTACTGAAGTCTTCCACGGGCACGGTACTCCCGAGAAAGGGAATGAAGAAATGCCCCAGCATACACAAGTCTTTCATAGCCAGCTACGCGGAATTTGTTGATCTGTATAACTTTAATTCGATACGAAACTTTAATGTACGCTAGTGTGACCACACGACACGAGAAAAATCTACAAAACTGTGTCCGAGTGTCGTATATTCCTCTCGCAAAATTGAGCATAATCCACATACCATGAAACATCTGTTGGGTCCTCCGGCTCTGGGTCCACGTTCTCCTTCTCGGAGTTGCACGCCATCACCGCCACCTCCTCAATACGTCTCCTCTTTGCTAAGGGCTCGTACATGTACGGTTTTACAATGGATCCGAATATAACCTTTGGTCCAAAACTACTCTCTTCATCATCTTCCCAACCGAACATAGGGTCAAACATGTATTCCCACCCGCTTTGACAAGAATGACGTCACAAAGCGCGCCATCTGGCGGCAAAAATACGGCAAAAACCTCAATAATGTTTTCAGTAGTGAGGGTGATAAAAGACGTTTTTTTTTATTATCCCGGAGGTAGAATCATACAAAAATTCTTTTGGGTTCGAAAAATGTGGTCCTGATGTACACATTAATGCTAAAATGTGAAAAAATTACCGTCATCTTTGACATTTGACCTTTAAGCGAACCGGACATAAGAGTGCTTGGGTGCAGGGACACATTACGGGTCTGACGTCTAGCACCAACCAAATCTTTTAAGGTCTAACTACCTTCCACCCGGTAATTTTAGGTTTGGCTTGCCAGCCTTGAAAATGATGTTCAATGGGGTATCTCCGGTCCCCTCTTCTAATAAACTAGATACCTCATGGAGCAAACAAAAAGAACACACATCTACTTGTTGTTGATTAAAAACAATAGTATGATGAGTAATTACATGTTTGGACCATAAATAATTGTTTTGCATAATAAACTTAAATCAATACTTGCCTGTTCTACCACAAAAAATGTGTAGGCCAATAATTGACGCTGTAATATTTTGTGAAGATGATTAAGCTGTATCAACAAATGTTGAAGCCTGTCCTTGAAAGGAATTATAATGGCTATGTGGAATCTGGAAACGCAGTGCGTTGGTGTCCAGCTCCCACCTGGTTTGATTGACAACCTTATCCTTATTTGATTTATTTCTGCGATCTTGTAGCTAATGTGTTGGCGTCCAACTGAAATGAAAGAAGTGCACAAAATGTTTCTTTACCCACAAGGTTCTTTACATTGCTTGGGTATATTTTGGTAAGTGATATTAAAAGAATAGCTTTGGTCCAAATTAGCTAGTACTGTGAGCTACCGCTGCAACGCAGTGATCGCACCCCCGGTCTCTACTTGGCAACTGGCCTTTCTCCATTGCTGGGTAGGTCACTTGATCCTCTGCTGTCTCACATGGTTCTGCCATTGGTTTGTTGTGCTTTATTTTTCTGCAATCGTTCAATTGTTATACAGAAGTAATATGGGCACTGGGTGTTCCGGTGTTGCACCTTCACCTCCAACCAAATGTCTTGAACAAATTCTGTCAAATTTGCCTGGTGGTTCATAATCTTCTAGTCTTTTCACCATATTCAACCACTCCCGTCGTTTCTGTGTTTCTTTGGAGGAAAACTGTGGAAAGCTACTCCTTGCATCCAGGGGTATGTATCCAATTTACCCGGTTTTCTTGGGTCTGGCTTACAGTCAAGAACGCTGCAATTATAGACTGTCATTGTAGCTTGTAAATACTTCAGTCGTACGTTGGAAAATAACGATATACTTTGCGATGTCATTTCCCTGCACTTTAACTGTGGCTCAATATGGCTGTCTAACCTGGCGCATGGTGCACTGGGAAATGACCCTGGCGCTTTAGCAGCTACCAATGGTACTAGCTAATTTGGAGCTTAGATATTGAGAGATGCTAACTTTGTGCTTTGAAAGCAATTGAAAACAGTTTATCATTCAAGTGTCACAACACCGATTACATTAATTAAAATAATCTTATAAATACATATGAAATAATGAAACAATTAATAACTAGTCAACCTGTCAAGGAGAAGGCTTTAAATCACACTCACTTAAATTTTGTGGCACACAAGGACAGTATTGCATTGGACCACACCGGTATTTGTCAGCGAGATGAGTCTGCAGGCATATGTCTTCATACGATTTTAACCATTTGTTACCAGCGTCTTCAATATTTGTTTTTTGTGCTTGCCTCTCATCATTTTTTGCTACCTTATACCTGATACAGTTTCTGGTATTTTTCTCCATCCTTTTCCCATAGCTTGAGACATTTGCTTGCCTTTCAGCATTTTTTGCTACCTTATGAATGTACTCGGTGCAGTTTCTGTTATTTTGCTTCATCCTTTTTCCGTAGCTTGAGAGATGACCACCTCGATAGCAGGTACCAGAATATAGGATAATCCAAAAGAAAGCCAAGATACATTGAACTGCAAAGATGGTGCCCAGTATAGTCGTTTTCTGCATTACTGCCAGTGCTGAAAATAAAGTTCTCATGCAGTCACTATCTTCATGGTTTCACGTGCTTTGTAACTCTATCAATGTTGGCGCACTGAATGCCCATAAATTTTGGCATTCAATTGTCCAATACCAAAAGTCAGTGTTTCTTAAATGTAAAAGTATCTCAATCTGACTGTACCTTTTTCCTAGTTTCAGCTGAATGATATGGAACACAAAGGAACAAAGGATATCCTAAGTGAAATTGACACGAATCACATGACACCCCAGGGAACCTTAGTTTAAAGATGCCTGAGGAAGCAGTGCATGTGCCTTCCCTGGCCTCTCACTATGCCTGTGTGGCAAACCCTATTTTGTTGCCTTTCTGGCCATTTCTGTCACTGTGCCTGGGTAGCAAACTTTATTCTGTTGCCTTTGTGGCCATTTGTCTGGGTGGCAAAGTTGGTTTTGAGTCTGGGTGAATGTTTTGCTTCTTTTATTGCTCGTACACTGGAGGAAAGAATAATAAATGGGTCCATGGAAGTAGTTGGTCAGGTTGGTGTGGTTAAACCCCCCAACTCCAGTTATGGGCATTTGTGTTGAGCCAACTAAACCTAGGCTGTGTCACGATGAATGTTTTTTAAACTTATGGATCTCTGAAAATCCATTCAGGTTAGAAACTTTACATGACCTACCCCCACTTTGTCCACAAGGGACTTATATGGCAACGTGTGAGGAAAAGGCAGCTTATGATGGGGTCCTCCTCTACCCATCCTCTAGGGATTATTTTGGCTTACAGTTTGGAGGATTTTACTTGCGTTATCGTACCCTCCCATTTGGTTGGAAAGCCAGCCCCTACATCTACCAGACTATTGGGATGATAATGACTTCCCTTTTTACGATTGAGGGACAACCGTACATTACAATATACAGATGACAGGTTTGTGGGTCTCCTTTCTACCCCTAGTCAGTGTCCAGAATTTGATAAGTCTAGATGGACCATGGCAATTACATGTGCTGTATTGACAGCCTTAGGTTACACAGTTGCTTTGACCCAGAGTGCCTTAACCCCCAGCACCCAGATATTGTTCCTGGGCCTGGTGGTTGATTCAAAAGCTCAATGCTTTTCTATACCTGTTCAGAAACAGGCCACATTTGCAGCCCTGAGAGATTATATATTGCAGAAAAAGCAGATTAAATTGAAAACACCGCAAAGGTACATGGGCAAATGTGCATTTTTTGCCCTCTGTGTACCTGCTGCTAGACTTTTCAATTGTTCTATGGCTCATGCAGTTGCCATGGCCCATGGTATAGCAGAATGATCCCCTTGTCCACTGAACTGCGAGAAGAAATTCAGCACTGGCAGTTTATTGACAGTTGTACAGAATGGCTGCCTTGGCAGCGTGAGTCCCATATCCGCATTACTAAGCCTACTGATGCCTCAGGGTTTGCTTGGAGTGGGGCGACCCCTATAGGCACTGTCTGAGACTACTAGCCTGCTCGTGACAACAGACCCATTCACTTGAAGGAGGCAGATGCTTTGGTTAAGACCTTGCAGTCAGTCATATCCTGTATCCAACATTCAAGGGTGGATGCTTTAGTTGACAATATGGCTGTTGTTCATGATTGACAAAATGAATGGGGAATGGACCCTGAACTGAATAAATTGGTTAAAACCCTATTTCATCTCTGTAGGAGTCATAACTTTACCCTATCCCTTTCCCATGTTAGTTCTCAGCTCAACACGGCAGATGCCCCTTCTCGGCACTAATGTCTCAGTGACTCCATGATGAGCCCTACCTTATGGGCCCAGGAAGAGTCATGGTTTGGGCCCCATACATTTTACCTGATGGCTTTGGATTCAAATGTAATGCAGCAACAGGATGGTACCCCTCTCCCTCATTTTAGCCCTACTCCACTGCCAGGCTCTGTGGGTGTTAATGTGTTTTGCTCAACAGTTGAAGCCTCAGAATTATTATTATGTATTTCCCCATTTCTCCCTTATTGCACCCTTGGTGACATTTCTGGCACAAGAGGTTTGTTGCTCTTTGTCTTGTTCTGTCATTTTTCCTAAATAATCACCCTTATCGGTTTGGTGGTCCCTTATGCTAGATTCAGCTTCTCACTTCCGATGTCTGACAGTCACAGGTGATGTTGGAGCTGTATTAGTTGCATCTAAACAGGGTTTCATTGATGTCCAGGCCATGACCTCAGCTTTCCCTCGTCCTCTGGGTCAGTAGGTGATTAAGCCTCTGTGCAGCTCTCTCATCTATACTACACCTGGATATGGGCCTACAGGACAGGTTTGTGGTATTGGACATTGTGGACTCAATGTGCTGCATGCTACTGTTGGCACTAGCTCACACTAGATTATAATATTATTGGATGCACAATGCAAAATTTTATGGTTCACACATTAAAGATCTCTGTTATTTCTGACTTACTTTGTTGGATTAGTCTGTGTGCGCCTGTATGTACCTCAAACCTTGAAGTTATAAGGAGTCTGTGTTAAAAAATCTGTTTTGTCTGAGACACAGACTTTCTCTTCCTTCAGGCATGAGTATTGGGAGTTTGTTTGTTAATGGGGAGGTGAGGTGAACTACTATCATCTGGGTGTATGGATAGGTGACTGGTATGAGTTCATTTGAATGTGATATCTTTCCCATATCTTACACCTGTGTGAATGGCGAGTGCCCTTTTCACTTGAGGATATGGTAATATCCTAAGTGAAATTGACACGAATAACATGACACCCCAGGGAAGCTCAGTTTAAAGATGCCTGAGGGAAGGGGGTACTTGGGTCCGCCCCAAGGTCGGAAACGGGATGAGCAGTCAGGTGTTCTTCTGGTGTGGGCGAGGGATATATTTGTTCCCATCCACCCACCCACCCGTTTTCTCCTCATTTGCCTTGGGTCACTTGCTATTCATACTCTGAATGTGATCTCTTTCCCATATCTTACACCTGTGTGAATGGCGAGTGCCCTTTTCACTTGAGGATATGGTAAGTGCACTTGATTAGGACTTCAGATATTATATCTTGTAGCGGCAAGGACAGAATTATGTTCGGTAAACTACTCTGTGATTTCATATATAAATATTGCTTCTTCTTAAATAAGGTTGTGACGTTAGTTTCACAAAACAAAGTGCTGAGTTATCTAATATGATTTGGAAACAGATCCCTGCATGTATTGAGTGACAGGTACTTAAAGGTCCTAAAGGTTGAGAAGGTTGTTTGAACAGCCAAAATGAAGAAAAACCACTATCCCGTTTTTTTGTAATATGTTTTAATTTGCAGATATCATTTCACCACAAAATTGGAAAAACAGGTACACCCGACAAAAACTAATAGTCCATTGGTATATGTATGTATGTATGTATGTATGTATGTATGTATATATGTATGTATGTGTGATAAACTAGCCATACTACTCAACTGAATGCATAAAGTTTTTCTGAACTATTAGGTTGGGCAGAACAATATTCATTTCCTAAATTCAGATTACAGAATACGCAAGTATGGCCAAAATTCCTATTCAATGCTGAAATGTTACTAGTTGTTATCTACCTCGGATAAGTTATGTGATGTGAGCCGTGTAACAGCACACATTCGTTTCAATATGGCCCGAACCCTTTCCAGGTATGCACAGGTGAAAAGAACGAGGATCACTGTTGTCATTTCGTGGTTTGACAGTTTGATGTGACACCAGCCTTCTGCTGACAGATCAAGTGAACTGTTGGAGGCAGTGATGGAACAAACTGATGTTATGCACACATATTTAATATTTTCCCAAGGTAGCCGTTTCAGAGGACAGCTCTGTTCCTACAAGGGGTCCAGCATAAATCAAGATGATACAATATAAAATTGTATGTTGGAATATATACAGAGCTGAGAATGACATGTAAATTAAGCGAGAAATAAAATAATCGAATAGTAAAGAATTTTGTAAAACTGCTGGAAAAAGGTTTCTTAAAACATGAATAGTTCATCTGAAATAAAAAAATATTTCTATTTCACTTTTAAAATTTGAGGATCTTCCACCCTCCTGATAAAGTCAGGTAATGTGTTTCAGCAATAGCATCAGTGCATCAAAGAATAAAAGCGCAATAATTTGGTTTAAACATATATTATTCCAAAGAAAACAATTGGGGAGAAGGGCAAGGCCCTATATTAACCCCTCTTGTCGGAAGAAGACAATATCACAGGACAAACGAGACGTCAAGGGTCCAGAGCGAAGCTCTAAACTGCTGGCAGTAAAAAGACACCGTCAGGAGGAAGAGCTCCGCCCAGGATCAACAAAGTAAAGAAGGACACCACAAGTCACAAGACAGATAGTGGGGCCATTCATTATAACGAAGCAATGAAATTGCTAATTAACGACCATCTCATTGAAGATTCATAATTATGTAGTGCAGTTGTATAATACAAATGCAGGATTAATTGTTAATCAATACATCGTGTAACAACGTGGGTTTGAAAACCCGTTTGGTTTTTGAGAATGTAATCTTGGACTACCAGGAATATTTTCTTATTAATTTCGAGAGTGCATTCAGAAACGCCATATAAAACGGTTTCAAGGCCGAAAGGGGCATAGTTTGTTACTATCGTATGAAGGCGATCACGAGGAACAGCATAATAAGAACAAAGAAGAAATGCCAAACGTCTTCAATCCCTTGATCGCAACGACAGTTTGGCGATTGAGTAACACCAATATCAAATAGATGGGTATTCAATTGGCTGCGGCCCAAACGCAGTCTTGTATGCAAAACTGCGGCAATTCTATTGTCGACATAGTACAATTCTGTTTGCTTGAGTGACCGAGGCACATTTGAAGAAATTTTGTTTTTAAATTCACTTAAAGTAGTAGAGTTTCTCACATCAAGAGGTAATTGGTTCCATAGTTTTATCGTAGAAGGAAAGAAAGAATTCTCAAATAATTCAGTTCTGGTTCTGAATTGAGGCAAGTCTGGGGCCTGTCTTGTTATATACCTTCTGTTAAGATTTTGTTCATTGGAAATTATACTACTAAGATATTCGGGAACCAGATTATTAGTAATTTTGTACATTAAAATTAGTTTACTAACTTCCCTACGTTTTGCCAATGTAGGAAGGCCAGTTTCTTCATATAGTTTAGCATTAGATGTGGTGCGCATGGCACCAGAAATAACACGTGCAGCAGCCAATTGAATATTCTCCAGTTTCAATGCATCTGATTGGGTGCAGCCATCCCAGACAACATTACCATATTCCATTAAAGGTCGAATAAAGGAGGTGTAGATTATTTCTAACGTTTTCCTGTCGAGACGAAATTGGAGTGTTTTCAACATATTTAGTTGTTTAGTGGCCTTTGCCACGATAATATTAATATGATCGTTCCATCTTAAGTCATTCCGAAATACAAGCCCTAGATGCTTATGTTAATCCACAAGTTCCAGCTGGTGATCTTTGAATACTAACGG
Source organism: Hermodice carunculata (assembly GCA_964020975.1). Taxonomy (NCBI): domain Eukaryota; kingdom Metazoa; phylum Annelida; class Polychaeta; order Eunicida; family Amphinomidae; genus Hermodice; species Hermodice carunculata. Next base: position 42,644,504 of record OZ026615.1, on the reverse strand, counting down.
AGGACGATGTACCGGGTCTCTTTTCCGAGAAATTAACATAGCATCAGTTTTCTGGGCATTAAATGTCACCATCCAGTCATCAGATCAAGAATCAATAGATAAGAGATCACTATTAATCATATTTGCAGTTAAATTTGGATTATCAACCGAGAGGAACAGAGAAGTATCATCCGCAAAAAGTTTTATATTCGACCGCACAATGTCTGCTATATCGTTAATAAATATCAAAAAACAATAACGGCCCTAGAACAGAGCCCTGGGGAACACCAGCGTTTATGGTTCCCCATTCAGATGATTGACCATTTATTACTACCCGTTGTTGTCGGTTAGACAAATAATTTCGAATCCAGTTTAAAAGTGATCCAGATATCCCATTACGTTCCAATTTGTAAAGTAGACCAGCATGCCAAACACGATCGAATGCCTTACTAATGTCGAGAAAGACAATTCGCACTTCCTTCTGAAGATCAATGGCAAGACACAATTCGTGATATAAAGATAGCAGTTGGTTAACAGTGGAATCGCCGGGTATAAATCCCGACTGATTTGCCGATAAAAGTAAGTTGTCCCTAAAAAAGTTAAAAACGTGTTCAAAAATAGCTTTCTCCACAATTTTCTCAACACAGCTTAAGAGGGAAATAGGACGATAGTTGTTGCATAGATATGAGTCGCCCTTTTTGTACCAGGTGGTGACGTTGGCTTGCTTCCATAAGCTGTGAAAAGTTGCCTGATTAAGAGAAAGGTTAAAGAGTTTGGTTACCGATACGCAAATTGATGGTGCTCCTTCCGTCAGAAGTCTAGCGCTGATTCCATCTGGACCAGTGGCCTTAGTGATATCTAAGCTCCTTAGAATGTAAAAAACTTCGCTATGATCAATTTGAATAGAGTCAAGTATGACAGCAGGTAGGTCCACAGTTGGAATTACTGGGGCCCTTGAAGTATCAAGGTTGCTCTGACTTAAGAAACAGGAATTGAATATTTTGGCTTTTGATAGGCTGTCGGTTACATGGCGATTTTCATGTAGTAGAGAAGGAATAGACAAAGATTGATTTCTATTCATAAACTGTTTGACGGTGCGCCACCAAGCTTTATTTTTGTGCTTTGCGCTTTTCAAAGAAGCGCTCAGTTTACTATTATGAGCTTCTTCGGCAAATTTCAGGTGATCTTGGTATTGGTTACAAACATTATTATAAGCACTCCAGGCTTGTGGATCGTGTTTCTTATCTTTTGCCCTCTTATAAGCTCGTAAAACCTTCCGCTTCTCACAACGAAGCCTAGAATTGTACCATGGAAGATCAGGGGGGCGAACTGTTATTTGTTTATTTGGAATAGTATGATTTGCCGCATCAAGGAACAATTTTGTCCAAATTTTACTGTACAACTCGACATTACCAGACTCGAAGCAAACGTCCCAGTTTGTTCCATCAAGGAATTCCCTAAACTTATCGAAATCCGCTCTCTTGTATTCCCAAATTTGTCTAGTAAAAGAAGGTTCCTTTTTGCGCCGAAAAAGTACATTCGTAGCGACGACTGAATGATCGCAATTAGAGATTGGTGATAGGACACGTGGTTCTTTAATAAAATTTGGTATATTAGAAATTATTGGTCTAAACAAGTAGAGGTTGTTGCTGTTATTCGAGTAGGTTCGTGAATGTGCCAATTAAGAAAATTTGTGTCGCAGAATTGCTGCAACTTTGCACCCGACGTGGTGTTGAAGTCAGAATTTAAATCGCCAGTTAGAATAATATTTTGGATGTTACAAGAAGTGGCTTAATCAAAACTCTCTTGTAGTTTGTCCCAAAAAGAGATAAGTGAGTTAGGAGGTCTATAGACTACTCCAAGTAAGAATTTATTATTGTGAACTCTAATCTCGGTCCACAATAGTTCGATGTCGGGAAGCTCTAGGTCGATGCGACGAGAAATTGCAAAAGCCTCAGATGCAAGGACAGCCACGCCACCCCCTTCAATATTAGGGTGATCCTTCCGTATGATGTTATGATAGCCAGGTAAGTTAAAGTCATCATCAGGTGTATTGTTTGAAAGAAATGTTTCAGACAGAGTGATAATATCAAAGTCTGGAACAATATCGGTTTTTGTGCATCTAAACTTGTCAGTAGTTAGACTACGAACATTTATATGACAGAGGGTAATATCACAAAGATCACCTACGGGCCCAGGATTTACATGAATATCACCAGCTAAGAGTAACAATAAGGGAAGTACCGTCATTAAGTAGTCGCTGGAACGAATGAAGTGTTTGTAACATAAGAGAAAACAAAAATTTAAAACAAACAATTGTTCTCTCAGCTTACACGGGTATGTAACAACAATAAGACCGTGCATACATAACAAGTAAATAAATAAATATCCAAACAAGTAAAAATAGCCTATAGATTTGAAGAGGAAAAAACTGGAATCCGGGATGACTGCACATAAACAATGGTAATACATGTTAATGATATACTCAGCAACGGCAAAGATTCTGTAATAGATAAAATACACAGTATGTTGGCACAAAAGTATGTAATAAACCAAGTGGTGACAAGACCAAAACTGAATGATCAGAAGTATAGACATTACAACTTTGAGCCTCTCATACATTACAAGTGGAAACAACGCAAAAGCTGTATTAGCAAAGCTCAACTGCTTCCCCAGTCTAAACAATTTTTATAATTCACTGACTGGAAAAACTAACACAAAGTACATGAGGATTGATCCAACGCTTAAACTTACCAAGACTCGATAAAATGACTACCCGTATTCAATAAGTTTTGGTCGCAGATAAACTAATGCGGCGTTTGTTGAGAAAATAGCATGACTTCTTGTTTTATTAAGTACAGTTAAAGTTGCTTTGAGTAGAGAGCAATAGTTTAAATGAATGTACAGAAATGCTATGGAAATTCTTAATGTTTTGAAAAAAAAAGAGAATGATACTTAAACCTGAATGAAAGTTACATGAATCACAGAATAGTATGTAGGTACAATATCCTGCAAATACAGTAATAACGATATCTAAATCTGACGCTCCTGAGCAATGACTGATACAGTACAAATGTTCAATACTAATCACTGCAATATTAACATAGCGTAATAAGCAAAAACCTAACAAGGCCCCTACACGTAAAGATAACACAAAGTAGAACACATAGAACACTGAAACAAAGTAAATATTACAAGTTGCCAAAAGATGTTAATTGGCATGGCGAGTGGTGTATGCTTTAGGGTTCACCTTGGTTGGTTATAATGAGAAAATTAAGTCACAAATATTATAATAGAAAATTATGAAAATAAAAATCCCTTCTACATGAACACAACTTAGTCTGTCAAGATGCAATAGATATACATTATGCCTCTCGATTAGATAAGGCGTCATGGCAAAAACAATGACAATGTATACAGAAGTGTCGTGTGGCTGTTTTGTCAGCAAGTAAATGAAAACAGTCCACTGTAGAGAAAATCTCCTCCTCACCACACCGTGCGTATGAAGAGCAAACGGGCGCAACAATTTACCGTGGGAACTTAAACATTCAGTCTTGTGGTGCCTCTTGTATTATTAGTGTTTAATCAGACAAGAGGGGGACTTAGTGAAAAAGAAATTTAAGTGCTTATCCATTACAAAATAAAGAAAATCAAGTGTCAGTATGAAAACGCTCGATTTTAGTAAGATTCTGCCAACCAAGGCCCCTTACCAAATCTTTACCTCCAGTGTCTCTAAAATTGAATTTCCATCTCGTTTTCCTTGGTGCCTGATTTTGCACACTTTGAGATATCTGAGCACCAACAGAGCCCCCTCGATCTCAAACAGTGCCTCAATGATCTAAAGAAGGTTGAGTGGAAGCGGAATGATTTGCCACACACCAGGAAGTAAGAACGACTTTAAATTGCACAGTAAAACAACTTGGCAGTGAATAAATTCCATACATACTGCACAAGTTGGTCCCATTTCAGGCCATCATCAACAAACACACCAAGGCACTTAGTCGACTCACCGTGTGAGTACAGCACATTCTAAAGATATTTTAAGTCTTGCCACATTATTTGAGTTTGCACTATAAATTGGCGGTCAGATCAGTGATAAGATTTATCAGGTACTTCCCTGTTACACATTTAAATGAATACAAAACAGGAAATTGTTGAGTCACTGAATACAAACGATTTCCTTATAACATCATGGACACATACGGTACTAATTCTCGAAGAAAAAGCAGCTTTTATGGTGAATAATGTAATGTCCATATGTAGCACATCAAAATTACTTTCCTGAAGCAATTCTTTAAGAAAAAAAAGTAAAACAAGAACAAGAACAGGTGCACAAAAACAAAAAAAAAAAAACAAAAAAACAGAAACAAAAATTACAAACTTACAAGAAAAAGCATCAAACTATACATGAAACAAAAAACAAACACCGCCTCAAACAAAAAAAAAAAAAAAACAAAAAAAAAAAAAAACAAAAAAAAAAAAAAAAGACACACACGCAAAGGGCAAAACCCTAAAGTTGTCTTTGATTTCCTGACATTGAAAAGCATAAGTACACTACAGACTGAAAAACAATGGTTGATGCAAAATTTATTGGCTGTAACTTTTTGAGTCCCAAGGACAAAATATATTGGGTTCATTACTAGATACTTTTTCAGTATCAGTCATTTGCCATCTGTGTGTGTCATCCCAGCTGCTGGGCACCTTTCCTATCCAGAAATAATATCACAGCTACAGCTTTGGTTTGCAGTCAATGACCCCCATGACCCTGCAGTCTAAGCCTAGTCAACTTCAGCAGGGAAAACAAAGTCCGGATGAGGTTGATGAGGAGATAAGTTACTTGATTTGTCTACCCTAAGGCTGGAGAGGCTCTGTGAGAGCAACAGGCAGTATAATACCTTCTGAGAGGTATTAACCATCCATGGACTGCTTATAAAGTGGTGAATGGACCATCCACCTTGTCTGAAGCCATTACAGCAGTTAAATCCCAGGAGTTCTACTTCCAAGCAACTATCAGCCAGGACAAGGACTAACACAATAAGGTGAGTCAAGTTCACATCTTTGAAGAGAACTACCCCACAGCCAATGATGCTAACCTGGGGTCTGAGACCAGACAAGGTACGTTGGGCAACTGGTTTGCCTGCCAGAGCCTGAAAACAGGACATTGAGGATCTTGGGTGATACCTGAAACAGCTAGAGTCACTTGGGCTTGAAAGACAGTTGTGTGGTTTGGATGAAGCCCTAAAAGAGATAAGGGACAAGCTAAAGACGTTGGTCACCTCTGAATCCCAATGCCAAGGGGCCATGCCAAGGGGCCATGCCAAGGGGCCCCAGATGATGATAATTTGCACTCTATGGCTTGGAAGAGAGTCCAGAGAACTTCCCCAGCAACTAACATTTGTTTCCTGGGTGAGGACTAAATTTTACAGAAGGCTTTAGAGATATTGCTCATGATCCAGATCACCTAGCCCAAAGTCAGGTTTGACAAAAGACCCACGGTGAAGCCTAAAGACAGAGGCTTGGGATCCAGTTGAGTTGCAGGAGTATTTATCTATACACAAGCAAGGTGTTTGTTCAGGTGCTCCGAACCTTGTTAAATGTAGATTGCACATACTTTCCAATTTTAATATTCGAGTTTGCAGACAGAAATAACAAAGAGCTGGACTTTATTTTTATTTAGGCATATGTGACTGATTAGAATTTGGCTTTTATGTAGGATACCTGCTTTGCAAGGCACGTCGACAAAATTGAGGAAATATGAGAAGGCCTGTAAAAGGGAGCTCGACATAGACTCAGATAGTTGTGACTGTCATAAATTCACCAACATGCTCTCCTGTAACCAGTGTGAGCTGGCTGATGTTTGACAGTACACATGATTTAAAAAATAAACATCTAACTGGCGTTTTGAACATAAAAAAGACCCTGACATGAAGATCGCGAATATGGAGAAAAAATAAACCAGCAACATATTCTGTGGAGAATAAGAGTTAGACCGAGGAAAATAATGACATGAAAGGCGTAAAAGAACGTATTAACTTTCTTCATCACATTGCGTTTGGAACAAAATTTATCTGTAATTGAAGGTACATTGTCTGAACACAAATATCAAGGAAATTTGCTTATATTGTAGCAGATCTTGCATTTGGGGATGAATTTCTTAATATTTGCAGTACCTTTGGCAATATGCATTTGGAATTGTTTACCACTTGAGAGAAATTACAGGACAAAAGCGTCAAGTTTGAAACGGTTATGAAAACAATCGAGGCACCACATGATAAAAACCAATACCAATGGTATAATGCTTTCAGTCTGTTTGTAAGTCATCACGAGGGGCATTTTAGATGGGTTGATGCAGGGAAGAGATGCTAAAGCAGAAAAAGAAAACAGCACAGAAAGGAAACTTCAAGGAAAAACACTCAGGGACAATCTCATGCTTACTAGCAAATAAAGTATTGACATAGTTTTAGCTATGAAAATCTTCCCTGATTGGATTATTGTTCCGAAATATATAACGACACCCAGTGGCGCCAGCAGTGAGTTCACCTTACTTTGTCAAATTAGTGGTACAATTTTTGTTTAGGACTTATTAGTTCATGAGCCTCGCTTTCGTATTTGCACTGTGGTGTGAGCAAACAAGAGAGGTAAGTTTGTTTGCTGAGACTGAAAAGGTAGGTCTGAGCATATCTGTCAAATAAGAGGGTGGTTCTGAAAAAGCGAAGAAAAGCCCTTTTCACAATATTTGATGCAAGAAATTCGGGTGCAAAAATTGTGGTAGAAAACGAGGAGACCGCCGAATGCCTCAAGCAATATCCGTTAAATATAAGTTAATTACCGAGGAAAGCGTCATTCGCAGAAAACAATGACGGCCTCAGCTCATCATTTTCTACGATGACGAACCGACTTAAAACAATTGTTTATATTTACGAAGTATTGCAATGGCAATTCATTCGAAATAAACAACTTCATTTGATGAGAATGGCGTACGCTTATTGCAACTCCTCAATCGTGGAAAAGAACGAGCGACACAAATACATTGATATCACCAATAAATTTTAACGTTAAAAAACGGTGCAAGCCAACGGATTACCGCTGAATATCCCCTACACATTTGAACGATGTCCGAAACAAATCCATTCGGATGCCAGAATAGGTTATGCATAGAATTATACTTGTTTAGCCTGCTGTGACCATGAAATTGATATACTTGGAGACACTGACTTTCGCTGTCAATAACATTTCTGTTTAAAATTTGTATCATTTGATTAAAAATGTTGGGTGTAGTATCAATATCCTACCGGAGTGCCTTTTCCCGAAAATATATATTTTCTAAGAGGCTGGTCCCAGCTCCAGGAACTCGAGAGGATGGCCTATTTGCTCACCTCCAAATAGGGAGTCTCGGAGCTCCATATGCAAGGGATTAAGTCCTCATTACGTTTTTGCAAACCAACGGGCAATATGCAGTTCAGAAATGAATTCAATTCTTGTCGTCAATACTGGAGTTTAAACCTCAAAAAGAAAGATGAACAGCTTTTGTATTGGGGAGTTCAAATTATTTGTAGGCTTATTAACTTGGTACTGAATTCAATTCGTAAGAAATAGGTATTTCAGATGACTAGTTGGTCTCCTAAAAACGGACTGTCGTATTCTAATATATTAACCTACAGATGCGAAACGTAGCAGTGAGGGTGACAACAACGGGACATGATGAGTAAAATTATTTTCAATTCAAACAACGTGTTAAAACTGTTGACCTCCTTATGGTAGGCCTTATGTGGACATACTTATTCCATGTATTCAGTGTGGAATATGCATCTTTTGAAGTCTTGTCAGTCTTATGATATTTCATGTCAAAGGGGAAAGCCACGGAGGTCTGCACAGACCACGTTCCCAGCGTACAGATTAGAATCTTCTTATTTTTTAAGTGAAACACGTGCAATGGCTCGATTGCTGGTCTATCCCATCATACAGAGGATATTAATTGACATATGCACGGCCTCCAGCCAACCAGTTCAATAAGTGGTAAATTTGTGAAAAAAAATCCTTTCATTTCATTTTTGACAATACAATCTAAAACGTATGTCCCACATTTTTTGGTAGGTTGTTTAGCTTTAAGACTGCTTTCAAGTTGAAGATTAGGTATGAACATCTGACTTTTTCAAATTTAAACAGTTATATTTCATCACCTGAACGAGAACGAGAGGAAATAATTTTTACAATTTGCTACTTGTTTAAGCGAAGAAATAATCGAAAACAGCACAAAACGCAACCCTTTCAATATCAGTGTATTTATTTAACAATTAGTCAAGGACAAACATTTATCTTTGCATCAATATACAGTACATGTCCATAACACCTTAGATACTTCAACTACCTTTGCATCATTAAAAAAGTGCTTTACAGAGCTCTAACGCTATTTTTATTAAAAAAATGTCACTTGTCTTTATGTAATTCCCGGCTCATATGATTGGCCAATAATTAAAGTCAACGAACTTAAAATGCAGGCCAATCAGTTGAATATTTCATCATGATGCTTTTCAGTGCCATGTTGATTCTCATAGGATGGTCTGTCCTATAAATATGTGTCTCGATTTCAATAATACATTACTTGATAATGAGGACACACTGGGTATAACTTGGCATAGACATAATGGGTACAACAAACACTCCAATATTTTATATGATTTCCTTGAAGGAAACGTCCTGGTAATCTCTGACTTCATGTTTACCTCCAAATGTTAATTGTTCATACTTTATCTGTACAAGACGTGTGTATATGGACTGATTTGATAACTTAACCTATCTTAACTGATAAAATGGGAAACATTGGTAGTCTCGATACTTTTTCCTCAGCTGACTCGTCAATCAGCTGAGTTTGGTTAATGGATATCCGTCTATGGTCGTCCGTCCGTCAACAATTCACATTTTCAGCTTCTTCTCCAAAACCGTTAGCCAGATTGACTTCAAACATGGTGTGAATCTACCTTGGGTGAAGAACGATTTCATTGTAAGGAGAGTAACCACAAGTGCAACTCGATCGTTTAAGTTACATGTCATTGTCTTCAATGTGACCAGCAAATCTCTGTACATAGGTGACGCAGTCCATGCCGCCGTAGGCATTACAAACCATTAAGGGGGATGACATGTCTGTAAAGGGCAATTATGACATGTTTGTAACATGACAATTATTATCATTATTATTATTATTATTATTATTATTATTATTATTATTATTATTATTATTATTATTATCATTATTATTATTATTAATAATAACAATGCTAACGGTTCCTTGTAATTGTCAAATAACCAGTTTAATGCTCTACAGCAACCCTACATGTTTGATATTAGTATATGACTCTAAATACAAAATAAGAAGACAACCACACTCTGTGCACAGCTGGCCTTTGATGTAAAGAATGAGGTGGTCCAATGGATGTGTGACTAATTGGAAAACTCTTGAACAAATTTCTCTGTATCTATACTCATGGAAATATTTTAGGGAATGCAACATATGATGGATACTGCTTTGGGGAGGTATGTAAAAATGAAGTGAAATTTGTATGACATGACTTTTTTTTATTCCAATACTCAACATTGACCACTGTTGCACAGTAGTCGCGCCCAATGCTCACAGACAATAAAGAACAAAAGCAAGTCAAGTCAGTGAAGAAAATTTGTCAGTCGATGCATCTCAGGGAGCATATCACAGTCTTGCAAAACAGTGTCCTGTACATCATGCGCATGGTAATTTGGAGATGGGTGAACGTCTACAGATCAGTTTGTTGTGCCTGTAAAGCAGGCAAGCACCACTGGATAGGTCTCCATCCCTGTATTTAGACATTAATCTTGAAACCACAGAACATGAAACTTTGAACTCTGGAGCAGCACCTGCTTGGAAGCAGCCAGCACGATCGCAAAGTCCCACAATTTGCCATTTTCTACCATCTTTTAAACGGTCACGTGTGGTTTCCATGTTGGTCTTTGCTTACACTGGCCAGTGGCGCACTTTTCTGACAAATATTGACAGCACACCCTGGCCATTGAAGTCAGTGCTCATGGCACAACAAAAGGGAGCCAATGATGCATGGCATTCAAAACAAAACCATCCTGATCAGATAACATATTTAGGAACCTATCTTGCCCACTACTCATTCCAATAAGGAATAATAGGCACTTGTACATGGCATTCCCAAAAAGTTTTCCATGAGTATATATATAGCAGATGTTTTCCTGACTAGACAGCGAGAAGAGAGAATTCTGAAGGATCTGACACAGCTGTGTGTTGTCATCAAGCCATTGGGACTGTGAGCGATTGTTTACATTGTACCTGTGGAGTGTGGACAGTGTCTTGAGTGGACTTGTATATTTGGTGCTACCCATTTATACTTTGTGCCTGTGGAGTGTGGGCATTATCTGTGGAGTGTGGACACTGTCTTTGAGTGGACTGGTATATTGTACCATATTGGAACCAAACCGTACGTCTGTGGGATTGGATCAGCACCATACCTTTCAGTACCACATTGGACCCAAACTGTACCTCTGTGGGATTTGTACCAGGTCATTTGGCACCTGTCATTGGACTTGGAACTGTGGGACAGTACCAGGTATAAGAATTTATCTAAGACTGTTTGACTGTTGAAATACCAGTGGAGATAAGTGTACCTACTGTGTACTGATTTTGATTGTTAATATTTTGTTATTGTCAAAGTTACATCATTGTTGTAGTTCTTTGTTGAGTTCTGCTACTATTCAGAAGGTGGGCATCGTAACAAATTGCTTCTACTATTACCAAGATATAAGCTAGTATGCCAGTTTTACCCTTCAAAGTCAAATACAACACCATTAACAGAAACGGCATAGGTACTTTCCATATCTATTTTACAGTAACAATGGGCATAGAATCCCTCATTACTGAGATATAAGGCAAAATTTCAGTTTCACCTTTCACGGTCACTCAAGGTCAAAATTTACATCACCAAAAGGAACGCCATTGGTACTTTCCTTTAGCGTTTAATTAACATCATGGTCCTATATCCCACCATGGCTGAGATACAATATAAGCCAACATGTGCTGCTTTCCTTATTGTAATAATGCTAACATGTACATATACTATTAAAAAAATTCCAAATTTTGATGCAGCACCATGTAGTGAACAAATTTGTTCGGGATCGAGTCCATGTAAATTCCCATTAAGTTTGACGGTAATTAAACATATAGCTGAGGAGGTCGAAAAAAATGAAAAGGTACAAAAATTCAAAATAAAATGGAAAAGAATTGCAGCGTCATCCGGTTAACAAATTAAGGTTAAGTGGTCAACAGGAGTGTTCCTGTGTAGTTTCACAGCAATTTGTTGCGCGTTTTTTTTTTCTTTTCCGTTTTTAGATTTTGCGAAAACAAGAGCTTCTAACATAGTTTTACTGGAACATATATATCTGTGTGCAAACTTAATGCCAAAAGTGTCCATCGGTCATTTCCAATTTTAGGGAGTCAATCTGTTTATTGGTATACAGTTCTGGACATTCTATGGACATGTTTAGACACAGAATGATAAAAAAATCTTAAAATTACAGAAAAAAACATACACGAAATATAGTCCTACTTTTATTTGCATGGTGCAAACATCCAAATACAAGTTTTTATAAAACATATAAGAAAATATCTGCAGACGAGTCTCCAAGCAAAGTGCGGTAATTGTCTCCTGATGCTAAGTCAAGCTTTGGGCCAGGTATGGAGAGCACCGGAACAGAAACTGAGTCGTACCATTACACTCAAACGTTACGCTGCATAGTCATATGGGCCTAAGGGCTCCTCAAATTCTAACAAATGGTGCGAGTCGCATTTGTATGGTTGGTCGGGAAGTGATGGGAGATGGGTCTCAAGCAAGTTTGGGTGAAGGATCATGCTCTAGTAATTTTTGCATTTTATAATGAATTTCTTTTGTTCATATTTTGATAAAATCTTTTTAAAATCATCTCCAAAAACTGCCCCGTCGAATGCTTCAAAATTACAAAGGGACCCTTCTCTTGACCCCTGGACCTTAATGTCTTCAAGTGGTGGCCCTGCAATATTTTTCTTATGTTTTATAAATGCCAGTGTGTTTTGTATTTGTGTTTTATCGTCCAGAATCACTTCGTGGTTGTAATTACTCTTTTCCGTAGTCCGAGTTCTCTGCACTCCATAAGCTAACCTGTCACTGTCTAAACTGTACTCACACGGAAGTGCTTTGGTCACGTTCTTCTGTAGAATTGTGACGTTGGCTGTATTAGCACAAATAAATTTAATGGTGTTCAGCATTTTGTCACTCTTTGAATATTTTTCAGGACACCCGAGGAGGATTTTTCCAATCTATTCTCAGTAAATTCTTGAAATAAAAATTCTGGAAACGTGGTTGAGACATTTTGGATACGTTTGAACTTATATGATGTTGAAAGAAGAAAAAAAGCTTTGTGCTGTTTTTCCTGCCTTGGTGCACGAGGTTGTATGTCCGCATTCACTTCCAAGATAAGATATCGAGTATGGACATCATTGGGCAAAATGATGCAAAGACCGCTGCCTTATTGCAGCGATTGTGTAAATGAGGAGTTAAAAACATCTGTTGGACGTATCATTGTCAAACAGATGTGTTCGTTGCAATAGCGGATTTATGGCTCAAATACAACACTCAAACGTTTGCGCATTTTAAGAACTTACATAAGTCAGTATTCAAGAGAGTGAATAGAATAAACAAATTGTACCTGATGAAATAAGTGAAAAGGAGGAGGATGAAAAACAAGAAGGCAGCAGGTACCATCATGAGATATTTTCCCATGTACATGGGCACAAGCTTTTTTTTATGTGCAATTGATAAGCAAGGTCTTCTAATTTTAAAGCTAATTACAGAGGTATTTCTCTATTAAATAATGACCAAAATTGTCAATATATAATTCTTGCGTGTGCAGAAACAGGTCAAGATATACATTGGGTTCATTGTGGTTTTAGAGAAAGAAAGTCAACTATTGACCATATTGTCACATTAAATGCTTTAAAAAAATACTTGTCAAAAAGGGAATTTTTCTCAATTGAAGACATGTGTTTGCACACCCAAGGGTCTTACAAAATTTGTAACTGCACAATAGACAGCAGGTAAGGTTGCGTACTCAGCCCCCTGCTCTTTATGATCATATGATAATTACAGTCTTGATGCATGGTGAGGAGATTTTGAGCATATATTTCATCGATGTACTGCAAAATGTTCAAATTAAATCTTGTAAATATATTTTAATAGTTTAGAAAAACATTACGTTTTTTTCATAAATTCCAATCCAACATTAACAGAAAAGTTAATCACAGCAAAAGGCAGAAATTCAAGAATTACCAATTATCAGCATCTTCCAATACCAATGTAAAAATAATTTTCACTTGTTTTGAATGAGAGACTGCAAATAATTGGAACCAGTTTATAAATTATTTTACATATTAGTAAAAACTAAGGTTTGGCAGCCAAGTTCTTCATATAATTTGGCATTTGCGGTACCATGCACTCCCTCAGTAAATGTTCTGGCAGCAGCCAGCTGAACCCTTTCTTGTCTATCAGCATCTATTGCTGTGCATATATACCAAGCAGGACCTCCATATTCCAAAAATAAATCCGATGAAAGAGAAGTACATGGATTGTAAAGTTTCTCAGTCCATGGTATACTGAATGATTTTCCTTATATTAAAAACTTTCCCAGTTTTGATAATTAGACTAGCAATATCATCAGAGCGAATATTTAAACCTAGGTATTTATGGGTAATATAATTTTTCAAAGTGTGACCCTGAAATATAAGTGATGGATGGTCAGGAGAGATAACCTTACGAGAAATTACCATACTATCTGTTTTGGGGAATTAAAATTAACTTACCAGTCTTTTGACGACGGATCAATTGATGTAAGATCAGAAATAATAATTTCTCTTGCCGTTACAGGATTAGCCACAGTTAAATGAAGAGATCTGTCATCAGCTAAACAGCTTGATATTACTTCGGAGGTAGTGGACAATACTGTTTATACAAATCAAGAGTAGTAGACCAAGAACAGAGCCTTGTGGAACTCCAGCGTTAACAGCTCCCCAACTAAACGTTTGACCTTTGATTACAACGCGATGGTGGCGGTCCTCTCTCTCTCTCTCTCTCTCTCTCTCTCTCTCTCTCTCTCTCTCTCTCTCTCTCTCTCTCTCTCTCTCTCTCTCTCTCTCTCTCTCTCTCTCTTCTCTCTCTCTCTCTCTCTCTCTCTCTCTCTCTCTCTCTCTCCTGATCAACATGCACAGATAGGCACAACTCATACGATAAAACAAGTGGTTGATTTACAGTACAGTTTCCAGATGTGATGCCGGATTGGTTCACTTCCTGTTAAGAAGTTAAAAACATGTTTGAAGATTACTTTTTCAGAAACCTACTCTTCAATTTACCAAGGGAACAGGTCAGTAGTTACTGTAAATATTTTCAGCACCTTTCCTATGTAAGGGGGTAACGTTACCTTGCTTCCATTTAGAAGTAAATATTTTGTTATTCAAAGAAAAAAGTGAAAATCTTGGCTAAGGATTTTCTGAATGACATGCCCACCTTATTTAAAAAGTTTTGCACTAATTACATCTGGCCCGGCAGCCTTAAATACATCCAAGCTCAGTGGACAATCTCAAAGTTCCCAATATCTGAAATTGAAATTGAGGGAAGAGTATTAGTAGGGTGTATAATTGATTTAGATAGAGTAGCAGATGAAGAATCAAGCGTCATTTTTTCGAAGAAAGAGATGAACGTTTCTGCTTTAGATAAGTTATCAGTAATGCGAGTATCATTTATTAACAAGTGCGTCGGGCTGTGCCCGGGTAACAAACTAAACTGACGTCAAGGGAAGTAATGTGTAAAAGGGAAAAGAACATGCATTTGAACATGTTTCAACAAAGGTCCAAGTTACCTAAGGCCAAACAAAAATATATTTGTGGTTCCGGTAACCTGACAGACCCTACCAAAAAGGCCCGACCCTAAAATTAATGGAACCCCCCAAAAGGTAGTTTCAAGACGCCCTTCCCTAATATAAATTGATCGACCCTGGCTGAAAGATTTTATTCGAGAAAGTGGCCATCGTGTGCCGCTATTTTGCAGTAAAGTCAACTCAAACACAGCATTTTATTTCAACTTGTCTGGTTTTGGGAAACAGCATAGCGGCATGGCCACAGTTGTTTGATGAAACCATGGATTTGCCAATGGCAGCTCCCTGGTCAAACATCTTAGCCGTGGTTGTTCGGTGGTCATTATCGTAATATTTTGCTAGGTTCCAGGTGTCCGTTCTATGAGTTACCAGGGCAAACAGTTGTTAAAGTACTTTTAAAACATGACTTACTATCGTAACTTTAATCTGCTTACTCGGTTGTGTCTGTTATCACCGTTAGTTAAACATCCAAATGTGACACTGTACTTTGAGACGGCACGTGGTGAACGGCATTTGAACACAAAGAGCAATATATTGCGAGACAGTTGCACAAAAATAAATTTGATTTGGATATCAAAGTGAATTGCGGACACAGCATATATCCTATCATTATTGATCATCCGAAATTTTGCAAAATATATAGTTTTGGTTTTATATACATCTCCCCTCCCCCCAAGATCGTCCCAATACTATCTTTATTTAAAAACCCATTAGGTGCGGAATTCACGATTTTCAAATCGTAGCCAAGTCTGTGTGTTAGTCCCGATTGGGTATTTTGAAGAGGTAGTATCCAAAATATATGTGTTATTATTGTTAAGGGAAGGTTAATAAGTCAAATGAATGAAATGTACAATATATAATAGGACTTTTCCAGAATGAGCATTAACTGATAATGTAAATACAACGCCCTACAGCTGCCAGTTGGAGACAGCGATGAGCCACAGAATAGGGGTTTTGTATCAGACACCGAAGTCGCCCCCAGGCTATGAATTAAGAAGCTGCACTCGTCGTACCTGCTAAGCACCCCTGCTGCGTGAAAGATGGGGCTCAGGGAAGGAGGTTGCCCCAATAGCAGATACAAGTCAGAAAGTACCGGCCGGTTTTGTTTAAGTGGTAACAATGAAGGTGGAGGGGAAGTATGCTTACATTTCAGTAAATAGTGTCTTTCTTTCTTTCTTTCTTTCTTTCTGTCTCTGTCTCTTCCTTATTTATTTATTTATTTATTTATTTCAGACTTCGCATTTAGAAAGAGGTGAATCCCTTGTCTTTCCCAATCTAAGCGTAAACATATATCAATTCACAGGGCGATCCCTGTGACAGGCTGTGTGTTGAGCGATTACTGATAGGCCCATGATCTTTATCAATCGATAGTTCTCCTTTTCACAAATCGTTTATAGCTGGTGACCTGTATGCTTTGATGGCAGTCTGGGTGAAAAGGATCTTGGGTAGTAGATAACGAAAATGATCGTCATCTGACGAGGCGTTAACTTTAAAGCAAGAAAACAATATTAATAATCATTTATGAGTCCAAAAACGGAATGGTGACCAAGTAGGAATAACGGTGTCTTAAAGTTTCCAAACAGTCAAAGCCAAACCGATCTAGCCTGGATCTACATTGATTGCAACAGTAGTCTGTAGAGAGGTTGGAACCACGTGGACTTAATGTGATGACTCGCGGAGCTTGCCCCTCGACTTATGAACCAATCTATGCAAAGAAGTCAAAATTTTCGATGAGGGGGGGGGGGGGGAGGATATACGGAAAACACATTGCAGAGAAACGTACAAATATATTGTAAGTGCTTGTAAGTGCTTGCAAGTGCCCGGGTTAGGTGGTGTCGCTGCTGTTGCTGTCAAAGTCAAAAGGCCGAAGTGAGGTTCAGGGTCGGCGTCCGCAGCTCGGACTTTCACGAGAGAGAGAGAGAAAGAGAGAGAGAGAGAGAGAGAGAGAGAGAGAGAGAGAGAGAGAGAGAGAGAGAGAGAGAGAGAGAGAGAGAGAGAGAGAGAGAGAGAGAGAGAGAGAGAGAGAGAGAGAGAGAGAAGAGATGAGAGAGAGAGAGAGAGAGAGAGAGAGAGAGAGAGAGAGAGAGAGACTTTTATATCAGTCAATACACTTTTTGCAGGGAAGGCTTCTGTTGGATGCCGGTTGAAAAATGGATAAAATACAGGTCATGCCAATCATTTTGATCGTTGTCCTGATGCTTCAATCTTTGAGCTTTGCATTCTCAGCGGTTTCCAGGAACAAGCGAGATATCGATGGAGATACAACGCCGTCAAACGGGAATTTGTTGTGGGTGGGAAAACTACAGAAAAAAAGTCACGAGGAGGTAAGATCTTATTGTAACACACCAGACAATAAATGTGACATTGACAGCAAATCGACCGTCGCGATTTCGCAGTCTTTGCTTACTAAGATTGTTTTGAAAATATGAGCGGGGACCAACAAGACACTGCGAGCACCTTGTTTACATCCGGAGAGTGATTATCAGTATGATTGTCAGCATGTAAAAACCTACGCTATATCCAGAAAGTTGTCGTTCGATAATTTATTGTGTAGGCTGCTGGCTACCTAGTCTTGAGACATATTGTATGTTGTGTTAATTTTCTACGTACATGTATGTCTTACTTGATTATCTTTGTGATGTATATATATATATATATATATATATTTGTGTGTGTGTGTGTATATATATGTATATACATATATATATATAGAGAGAGAGAGAGAGAGAGAGGGAGGGAGAGAGAGAGAGAGAGAGAGAGAAGAGAAAGAGAAAGAGAGAGAGAGAGAGAGAGAGAGAGAGAGAGAGAGAGAGAGAGAGAGAGAGAGAGAGAGAGAGAGAGGAGAGAGAGGAGAGAGAGAGAGAGAGAGAGAGAGAGAGACAGGGGATTTAGGTCTGTGGATATTAAATTGGTCTGACATAAATACGCCACAGGCGCGAAAGTTTGATGGGAGTTTGGGGCATTCTCGCGAGAAAGGTTGAACATATGCATGCAAATTGGTGCATTGTGGAAGATTAAGAGACACAAGGGTGTATAAAAATTTTCAATGAATCTATATAAATTTTCAACTGAAGCCATAGTAATATAATTTGACAAATGATATATGAAGGATTATGTAACTCCCACTAATTTAAAGTTGAAATCTGATGTACCATAGATTCATTCAACCTTTTTCTTTGGATCCTGTCCATCTATATAGTATAAATAAAATAGATCATATTGAAAGGCTATCTTCGGTTACGTTGTGGAACATAGTTATCATCATGTTTCATAAGGCTTCAAGACCGAAACGTTTTGAGGCTGTAAATCTAATTTAGTTAAACGTCGTACCTATATTTCAGCTTTTCTTCTCGAGGGTGAAATATACTAATGTATCTGTAATGTTTGGAAATTCATTCTGCAAGTTGAATGCCCATAAATTTAGAATGACAAATTCATTCTGAATTTGAGACACACCTGTTTCCCCCTCTGTCTTTCTCTCTCTCTCTCTCTCTCTCTTGTTTGTTTTTTTGTTTGTTTTTTTATTTCGTTTCTTGTTTCTTTGTTTTTTGGTTTTATTAAGTTAAAAGAGTATAAGGGACGTTTCTGGAAAAGTACAAGAGAAAGTGATTTTTGAAGTAAAATAGTTCATTCACCTCATTTAGGGGCTCTCCGTATAACTACATCTCGAATTGCATTCGTATTAAAACTCTGAATTTATTGTTTCATTGTCTATTAAACCTTTGTAAGAGTTGTCTAATGATAAAATATGCGTACAACACAGTGTGCACATAAGACTCTACCTCCAAGTTACACAATGGGTCATGAACACTCCCATTATGAGTCCTCCATAGAAGCCTATATTATAGGTACGAGGACAGTTAGGCACCCTGTGAATGCGAAGAAAGAAGTCATGCCGCGTAGCTTATGGACAACATG
>OZ026615.1:42576958-42625458 GCA_964020975.1 Hermodice carunculata | reverse complement strand
CTTTAGACATAACCGAGTGGGCAGATTAAAGTTACGACAGTAAGTCATGTTTTAAAAGTACTTTAACAACTGTTTGTCTGGTAACTCAGAGAAGGGACACACCTGGAACCAAGCAAAATATTACGATAAGGATCACTGAACAACCACGGCTATGCTGTTTGACCAGGGAGCTGCCATTGGCAACTCCACAGTTTCATCGAACAACTGTGGCTATGCCGCTATGCAATTTCCAAAACCAGACAAGTTGTAATAAAATGCTGTGTTAGTGTTGACTTTACTGCAAAATAACGGCACAGGATGGCCACTTTCTCGATAAAATCTTTCAGCCAGGGTCGATTAATTTATATCAGAGAGGGACGTCTTGCAACTACCTTTTTTGGGGGGGGGGGGTGTGTTCCATTAATTTTAGGGTCGGGCCCTTTTAGTGGGGTCTTTCAGGTTACCGAAACCACAAATATATTTCTGTTTTGCCTTAGGTAACTTGGACCTTTGTCGAAACATGTTTCAAATGCATGTCCTTTTCCCTTTTACACATTACCTCCTTTGACGTCAGTTTAGTTTGAAACCCGGGCACAGCCAGACGCACTTGTTAATCGATGATATCCACATTACTGATAACGTATCTGAAGCAGAAACGTTCATCTCTTTCTTCTAAAAAACGACACTTGATTCTACATCTGCAACTCTATCTAAATCAATTATACACCCTACTAATATTATTAACCCAATTTCAATTTCAGATATAGGGAACTTTGAGGTAGTCCACTGAGCTTGGATGTATCTAAGGCTACAGGGCCAGATGTAATTAGTGCAAAACTTTTTAAAGAAGGTGGCCATGTCATCCAGAAAATCCTTAGCCAAGCTTTTCACTTTTTTCTTTGAATAACAGAATATTTACTTCTAAATGGAAGGAAGCTAACGTTAGCCCCTTACATACGAAATGTGCTGAAAATCTTTGCAATAACTACTGACCTGTTCCCTTGGTAAATTAAAGGGGAGGTTTTTGAAAAGTTATCTGTACCTGTTGCTCAGGATATATATATATATATATATATATATATATATATATATATATATATATATATATATATATATATATATATATATATATATATTATATATATATATATATATATATATATATAGACAGTGTGTATGTGTGTGTGTGTGAGAGAGAGAGAGAGAGAGAGAGAGACAGAGAGAGAGAGAGAGACAGAGACAGAGAGAGATATACGACCGCCAGCATCGCGTTGTAATCAAATGTCAAACTTTTAGTTGGTGAGCTGTTAACGCTGGAGTTCCACAAGGTTCTGTTCTTGGACCTCTACTACTCTTGATTTATATAAACGGTATTGTCGACTACCTCCAAAGTAACATCAAGTTGTTTGCTGATGACAGATCTCTTCATTTAACTGTGGCTAATCCTGTGACGGCAAGAGAAATTAACAATTCTGATCTGACATCATTTGATGCATGGGCAAAAGACTGGTAAGTTAATTTTAATGCCCTAAAGCAGATAGTATAATATTTATCATAAGGTTATCTCCCATGACCACCCATCCATTATATTTTAGGGTCACACTTTGAAAAATTATATTACCCATTAATACCTAGGTTTAAATATTCGCTCTGACTTAAGATGCTCTGATGATATTGGTAGTCTTATTATCAAAATTAGGAAAGTTTTTAATATAAGGAAAATCCTTCAGTATACCATGGACTGAGCAACTTTACAAACCATGTACTTCTCTTTCATCGGATTTATTTTTGGAATATGGAGGTCCTGCTTGGGATATATGCACAGCAATAGATGCTGATAGACAAGAAAGGGCTCAGCTGGCTGCTGCCAGAACAGTTACTGACGAGGTGCATGGTATTGCAAATGCCAAATTAAATGAAGAACTTGGCTGGCAAACCTCAGTTTTCACTAACATACAAAATAATTCTTAAACTGGTTCCAATAACCTGCAGTCTCTGATTCAAAACAAGTGAAAATTATTTCTTTACATTGGTATTGGAAGATGTATGTTGATATTTCGGTCATTCCTGAATTTCTGCCTTTTGCTGTGATTAACTTTTCTGTTAATGTTGGATTGAAATTTATGCAGGAAAAAGAGGACAAAGGTGTTTTTCTTCTTTCAACATCACATAAGTTCAAACGTATCCAAAATGTCTCAAGCGCGTTTGCAGAATTCCAAGTTTAAGAATTTAATGAGATTAGATTGGAAAAATCCTCCTGGGGCATTCTGGAGAAATATTCAAAAAGTGGCCAAACGCTGAACACCATTAAATTTATTTGGGCTTATACAGCCATCTTCAAAATTCTACAGAAGAACGTGCAAAAGCATTTCAATGTGAATACGGTTTAGACAGTGACAGGTTAGCTTATGGAGTGTAGAGAGCTCGGACTACGGAAAAGGGTAATTACAACCACGAAGTGGTTTTGGACGATAAGACGCAAATAAAAAACACACTGACATTCATAAAACATGAGAAAAATTTTGCAGGGCCACGCCTTGAAGACATTAAGGTGCAGGGGTCAAGAGAAGGACCCATTTGCAATTTTGAAGCAATTAAGAGGGCAGTTTTTGGAGAAGATTCTTTAAAGATTTTATCAAAATATGAGCAAAAGAAATTCATTATAAAATGCAAAAATTACTGGAGCATGACCCATCATCCAAACTTGCTAGAGGCCCATCTCCCATCACGTCCCGATCAACCATGCAAATGCGACTCCCACCATTTATTAGAAATTGAGGGGCCCTCAGGCCCATATGACTATGCAGGAGTAAAGTTTGAGTGTAACGGTGCGACTCAGGTTCTGTTCCGGTACTCACCATACCTGGCCCAAAGTTTGACCTAGCATCAGGAGCCAATTACCGCACCTTGCCTGGAGACTCGTCTACAGATATTGTCTCATATGTTTTATAAAAACTTGTACTGAGATGTTTGCACCATGGAAATAAAAGTAGGACTATATTTCGTGTATGTAATATTTCTGTAATTTCAGGATTTTTTATTTTATTATTCCGTGTCTAAACATGTCTATATAATGTCCAGAACTGTATACCAATAAACAGATTGACTCCCTAAAATTGGAAATGACCAATGGACACTTTTGGCATTTAATTTTGCACACACAAATAAACATGTTCCAGTAAAACTATTTGGTATGTTAGAAGCTCTTGTATTTGCAAAATCTAAAAACGGAAAAGAAAAAAAAAGCGCAACAAATTGCTGTGAAACTACACAGGAGCACTCCTGTTGACCACTTAACCTTAATATGTTAACAGGATGACGCTGCAATTTTTTCCATTTTTTTTACCTTCTCATTTTTTCTACCTCCTCAACTATATGTTTAATTACCGTCAAACGTAATGGGAATTTATATAGACTCGATTCGAACAAATTTGTTCACCACACGATGTTGCTGTTATTTTCCAAATTTTAACGAATAATCAAAATTAGGAAAATTTGTAATAGTATATGTACATGTTAGCATTATTACAAAAAGGAAAGCAGCACATGCTGGCTTTATTGTATCTCAGCAATGGTGGGATGTAGGCCCATGATTTTATTTAAACGCTTAAGGAAAGTATCAATGGTGTTCCCTTTGGTGATGTAAATTTAGACCTTGGGTGATCGTGAAAGGTCAAACTGACATTTTGCCTTATATCTCATTAGTGATGGATCCTAGGCCCGTTGTCACTATGAACTAGTTATGGAAAGTACCTATGCCGTTTCTTTTGGTGGTGTTGTTTTGACCTTGAAGGGTCAAACTGGCATATTAGCATATATCTTGGTATTAGTAGAAGCAATATGTTACAGTGCCCACCTACTGAATAGCATCAAAACTCAACAAAGAACTACATCAATGATATTGCTTTAACAATAACAATATATTAACAATCAAAATCAATACAAAGTAGGTACACTTATCTCCACTGCTTTTTCAACAGTCAAACAGTCTTAGATAAATCCTTATCCCTGGTACTATCCCACAGTTCCAAGTCCTATGACAGGTGCCATATTTAGAAACTTCCGGAATTTTCCAGATGATTCTACCACTATATGCTTATTATAAATTAATTCAATGTTTTGTCTTAAATTTGATACCGTTTGTCTTGGATTCATTCTTGACAAGCCCCCACAATTTGTAGATATTACATAATCCACATCGTTCATCTTTCTTTCAACCAGATAAGAACCACTGAAATTTGAATTGATTGACCTTGCATAGGCAAAAGTACCTACATCTTGTCTTCTGGTTTAAAACTCGTTTCCCCTGCCTTCTTATCATACCATGTTTTCATCTTATCCTGTGCTTTTATCAGATTTGATTGTGCTACTTCAATAGCTCTTTCCAGCTTTTCTTTGAATTTGGACACATACTCCGAGATAGGTTCATCGTGTGCCTCCACCAACCATTTCTCTTTCATAAGTTTTAGTGGACCTCTCACAGTATGTCCATATTTCAGTGCAAATGGACTGAACCCTGTACATCCAGGGAGGTCTTAATTTCTTTCGCAATGCAACCTTTAAATTCGTTTATTAAAATAAGCTCCCTGAATTTATCAAAATCATTTTCTATTTTCCTGGAGGCACACCATCTCAAACAGATGCTCTTTCTGGCAAATTCCACATAAGTTTCACCTAATTCCTTTTGGCTGTCCTTGAATTTTTGTCTGTAAGCCTCAGGTACTAACTCATATGCTTTCAGAACAGCATCTTTCAACACCTCATACTCAAAACTTTGTTCTATGGGTAGGGACGAATAAACCTCTTGTGCTTTTCCAATAAACACACAGCCAGACCCTTTTAGGCCTTTCTAAAGTTTCAGCTATTTTCTCAAAAGACACAAAGAATTTTTACACTTCCTTTTCTGCAAATTTTGTTACTAAACGTGCATTCTTGGGTACATCAAAAGATCCTGACGGTGCTGAATTATTTCCTCTAGAATAAAGTTCAAGCTCTCTTAGCTTTAACTCGTGTTCTCTTGCCTCTCTTGCTTCCTGTGCTGTGCCTTGTGCATCCGGTGCTTTTCTTCCATCAGCCCCGCTTACAGCCTGTGCAAATTTTAGCTCATGCTCTGTTGCTTCTCTTTCACTCTCAGGTTTTAATTTGGCTAATTCTAGCTGAATTGCCAAACTTTTATCCTCTGATTCCTCATCCTCAAGGAAACATTTTATAACAAAATGTGAAATTATCATTTGTTTCAAAGTTTTTTCCCTGATACTTGATGGCACTTCTAAATTTAAGTATTTGGCCACATTTTCCAGGTCGTCCTTTACGAATTTATCAAAATTTTGATTGTTATGTCCTCCTTAGCCAGAAACACACATGGCTCTAGTGACATGTTGTCCTATTGTCTGTGTTTTTCACCAACAACTATGTTTATAAATACCAGATATCCTTTGTTGAGTTCAAACTGAAAGATTATGTATTTAGCAACTTCCGGAATTTTCCAGATGATTCTACCACTGTATGCTTATTACAAAATAATTCAATGTTTTCTCTTAAATTTGATCCCATTTGTCTTGGATTAATCCCTGACAAGCCCCCACAATTTGTTACGATGCCCACCTTTTGAATATTAGCAGAACAAAGAATGACAACATTAATTTAAACTTTAACAATAACAATATACTAACAATCAAAATCAGTATCAGTATCAGTATCACTGACAAATTTTCTTCACTGACTTGACTTGCTTCTGTTCATTATTGTCTGTGATCATTGGGCGGGACCACTGTGCAACAGTGGTCAATGTTGAGTATTGGAATAAAAAAGTCATGTCAAACAAATTTCACTGCATTATTTTTACATGACTCCCTAAAGCAGGATCCATCATTTATATCATTCCCTCAAATATTTCCATGAGTATATATACAGAGAGATCTCTTATTTGTGCCTGAGTTTTCCAATCAGTCACACATCCATTGGGACCTGTCTGGATCACCTCATAAGCATGTAGGTCACCACTGTAGCTTATTCCACATGTTTACAAGTTACATGTGGGTCACCACCCAGAAAAGGCCGACTCAGTGGCTCTGCAGTGACCCTGCACAGTATTCAAGGAACGCAATGACCCGGTACACATTTTCATAACACAGTTACTTTTCATTTTGATGATGACTCTGATCTGTATTGTGAAGACTGAAATTGCACAAAGTGGTGGTGGTGGTGGTGGTGGTGGTGGTGGTCTTAAACAAAGGTCACCTTGATATTTTTCCGAAGATCACAGGACCACCTCATTCTCTACATCCAAGATCTGCTGTGCACAGACTGTGATAGTCTTCTTATTTTGTATTTAGAGTCATATACTAATATCAAACATGTAGACCTGCTGCAGAGCAGTAAACTGGTTGTTTGACAGTTACAAGGAACCGTTAGCATCGTTACTATCGTCAGTATGGTCAAGCATCATCATCATCAATATCGTCAAACATCAATAATAATAATAATAATAATAATGATGATGATGATGATGATGATGATGATGATAATAATAATAATAATAATTGTCATGTTACAGACATGTCGTAATTGGCCTTTACAGACATGTCATATTTGCCTTGAATGGTTTGTAATGCCTACAGTGGCATGGACTGCGTCACCTATGTACAGAGAATTGCTGGTCATATTGAAGACAATGACATGTAAATTAAACGTTCGAGTTGCACTTGTGGTTACTCTTCGTACAATGAAATCGTTCTTCACCCAAAGTAGATTTCCACCAAGTTTGAAGTCAATCTGGCACACGGTTTTGGAGAAGAAGCTGAAAGTGTGAATTGTTGACGGACGGACGACCACAGACGGATACCCATTGACTAAGCTCAGCCGATTGACGAGTCAGCTGAGGCAAAGTATCGAGGCTACCAATGTTTCCCATCTTATCATTTAAGATAGGTTAAGTTATCAAATCAGTCCATGTACACACGTGTCTTGTACAGATAAAGTATGAAAAATTAAATTTGGAGGTAAACATGAAGTCAGAGATTACCAGGACGTTTCCTTCAAGGAAATCATATAAGATATTGGAGTGTTTGTCGTACCCATTATGTCTATAGCAAGTTATACTTAGTACGTCCTCATTATCAAGTAATTTATTATTGAAATCGAGACACATATTTATAGGACAGACCATCGTATGAGAATCAACATGGCACTGAACAGCATCATGATGAAAGATTCAACTATTTGGCCTGTAGTTTCAGTTCGTTGACTTTAATTATTGGCCAATCATATGGGCCGGGAATTACGTAAGGACTCTAATTGCAAGTGACATTTTTTATAATAAAACCAGCGTTAGAGCTCTGTAACGTACTTTTTTAATGATGCAAAGGTAGTTGAAGTATTTGAGTTGTTATGGACATGTGCTGCATATTGATGCAAAGATAAATGTTTGTCCTTGACTAATTGTTAAATAAATACACTGATATTGACAGGGTTGCGTTTTGTGCTGTTTTCGGTTATTTCTTCGCTCAAACAAGTAGCAAATTGTAAAAATTATTTCCTCTCGTTCTCGTTTAGGTGATAAAATATAACTGTTTAAAGTTTGAAAAAGTCAGATGTTCATACCTAATCTTCAACTTGACAGCAGTCTTAAAGCAAAACAACATATCAAAAATGTGGGACATACGTGTTAGATTACATTGTCAAAAATTAAATGAAACGATTTTTTTTTTACAAATGTACCACTTAATGCACTGGCTGGCTGGAGGCCGTGCACATGTCAATTAATAACCTCTGTATGATGGGATAGACCAGCAATCGGGCCATTGCACGTGTTTCACTCGGAACAAAAAAAAAGATTTTGATCTCTGCGCTGCGAACGTGGTCTGTGCAGACCTCGATGGCTTTGACATGAAATATAATAAGACTGCGAAACTTCAAAAGATGCATATTCCACACTGAATACATGGAATAAGCATGTCCACATAAGGCCTACCATAAGAGGTCAACAGTTTTGACGCGTGATTTGAATTGAAACTAATTTTACACATCATGTCCCGTTGTTGTCACTCTCATGGCTACGTTTCGCATCTGTAGGTGAATATATTCGAATCGAATGCGACAGTCCGTTTTTAGGACACCAACAAATCATCTCAAATACCTATTTCTGACGTTTTCAATTCAGTAACAAGTTATAAGCCTACAAATAATTTGAACTCCCAAATGCAAAAACTGTTCATCTTTCTTTTTGAGGTTTAAACTGCAGTATTGACGACAAGAATTGAATTCATTTCTGAACTGCACATTACCCGTAGGATTGCAAAAACGTCAAGGGGACTGAATCCCTTGCATATGGAGACCCGATACTCCCTATTTGGAGGTGAGCAAACAGGCCATCCTCTCGAGTTCCTGGAGCTGGGATCAGCCTCTTAAAAAATAAAAAAAAAAAATTAAAAATCGGAAAAAGGCACTCTGGTAGGATATTGATCCTACACCCAACAATTTAATAAAAAAAATAAAAATCTTAAACAGAAAGGTTATTGGCAGCGAAAGTCAATGTCTCCAAGTATGTCAATTTCTTGGTCACAGCAGACTAAAGAAGTATCATTCTATGTTTAACCTGTTCTGGGCTCCGAATAGATTTGTTTCGGACATCGTTCAAATGTGCAGAGGATATTCAGCGGTAATTCGTTGCCTTGCACTGTTTTCTAACGTTAAAATCCATTGGTGACATTAATGTATTGGTATCGCTCGTTACTTTCCACGATTGAGGAGTTGCAATTAGCGTACGCCATTCTCATCAAATGAGGTTGTTTATTTTGAATGAATTGCCATTGCAACATTTCGTGAATATAAAGTCGGTTTGTCATCGTAAAAAATGATGAGCTGAGGCCGTCATTATTTTTGCGACTGACCTCGGTAATTAAGCTATATTTAACGGGTAGTGCTTGAGGCATTCGGCGGTCTCCTGGTTTTCTACCACAATTTTTGCACCCGAATTTCTTGCATGAAATATTGTGAAAAGGGCTCATCTTCGCTTTTTCAGAACCACCCTCTTATTTGACAGATATGCTCAGACCTCTTCAGTCTCAACAAACAAACTTACCTTTCTTGTTGGCTGACACCAGAGTGTAGATACGAAAGCGAGGCTTATTAACTAATTAGTCCGAAACAAAAGTTTTACCACTAATTTGATGAAGTAAGGTGAACTCACTGCGGGCGCCACTGGGTGTCGTTTCATATTTTCAAACAATAATCCAATCAGATAAGATTTTCATAACTAAAACTATGTCAATACTTGGAGATACGGTACCAGGGTATGCATGTGTCAACTTGACACAATTTTTTGCTAGTAAGCATGAGATTGTCCCAGAGAGTTTTTCCTTGAAGTTACCTTTTTGTGCTGTTTTCTTTTTCTGCTTTAGCATCTCTTCCCTGCATCAGCCCATCTAAAATGCCCCTCGCGCTGACTTACAGACCGACTGAAAGCATAATCCCATTGGTATTGGTTTTAATCATGTGGTGCCTCGATTGTTTTCATAAACGTTTCAAACGTGAGGCTTTTGTCCTGTAATTTCTCCCAAGTGGTAAACAATTCCAAATGCATATCGTCGAAGGTACTGCAGATATTAAGACGTTCATTATCAAATGCAAGATCTGCTACAATTTAAGCAAACTTTCCTTGATCTTCGTGTTCAGACTATGTACCTTCAATTACAGATAAATTTTGTTCCAAACGCAATGTGATGAAGAAGGTTAACACGTTCTTTTACGCCTTTCATGTAATCATTTTCCTGAGTCTAACTCTTATTCTCTGGAGAAATTGTTTCTAGTTAATTTTTCTCCATATTCGCGATCTTCATGTCAGCGTCTATTTCTATGTTCAGAACGCTAATTAGATGTTTATCTTTTAAATAATGTGTACATGATTTAAAAAATAAACATCAATATGCCCATGTTTTCAGCAAATGAAACCAGACAACACTATATCAGCCGGAAATCCCTGCCAATGTAAGGGCCACTCAAACACAGCATTGTATTGCAACGTGTCTGCAGGTGAACTTGGGCCGGGAAAGCAACATACATCTCTGGTGTACCCAATATTCGAATATGCACAATTTTGAAATTATGTCTGTGTGCCAACACACATATACTGTTTTTCCTAGAGTTCTTTGTTTCTTCCTTTCCTTCCTTCTTTTCTTTCTTTCTTTCTTTCTTTCTTTCTTTCTTTCTTTCTTTCTTTCTTTCTTTCTTTCTTTCTTTCTTTCTTTCTTTCTTTCTTTATTTCTTTCTTTCTCTCTTTATTTCTTTCTTTCTTTCTCTTTCTTTCTTTATTCCTTTCTTTCTCTTTCTTTCTTTCTCTTTCTTTCTTTCTTTCTTTCTTTCTTTCTTCTTTACTGCCAAATTTTCTTCGCCAGTTCCATTGAACACTGTAACATTCAACAACTTCAAACCTGGCATGAGTATAGGTCCACACAGGAATTTGTGCATTTAAATAAAGAGAAGAAAACATATTGAGGATTATGCAAATTAGGGGCATTTGAAATTTTAAATCTTCAATATATCCAAAACTTTTATAGGTGCAGGTAACCAAATAAACTCCAATTTGTAAGTATTGTTACATTGCATTTTTTTTGTAATTTACATGAGACCTCTAAATGTCACAGGTCATGGTCATCTGGACCTTTGAAATTTTCGTCCAGCCATAACTCTATCAATTTTCATCCAATTTTGGCCATGTTGGACCCAAATTGCAGGTATTGCAACACTGCATATTATGTTAATTAGCATGTAACCTCAAATGGTCAAAGGTCAGTGTCATTTGGACCTTTGAAAACTTCATCTAGTCAAACTTGGTCTATCTTCATCCAATCTTGATCATGTTGGACTCAACTTGTAGCTAATGCAACACTACATATTTTTGTAAATAACATGCAACCTCTTAAGGTCAAAGGTCAGTGTCATTTGGACATTTGAAAGTTTAAAGTTTAATCTAGCGGTAACTTGGCCAATTTTTAGCCAGTATTTAATCATGTTGGGCTTACTTTATAGGTACTGCAACACTGCACATTTTTTGTATTTACATGTTACTTCTAAAGGTCAAGGTTATTTTGCCCTTTGAAATTTTCATCTAGCCATACCTTGGTCAATTTCCATCTGATTCGATTCATGTTGGGCTGAAATGTAGGTATTGCAAAACTGTACATTTTTGTAATTTACATGTGACCTATACATTTTCAGAGTCAAGGTCATTTGGACCTTTGAAATTTTCATCTAGCCCAAAGTTGGTCAATTTCATCCAATTTCATTTATTTTATAGCAAATCTTTTTTTTTTTGTGCCATGCAGTGTCTGAAAATCAAGATTGTTTAAGAAATTATGAAATCACATCTGGCGAAATAAAAGTTACAAATATTTAATTATTCTTTGTACAGAATGTTTCACTTCACATTTCTGTGCTCCAAGAGGTTTTAGGAGTGATAAACTGTCAACCTTTACGTAATTTTCCTGAAATGCACTAGACAATTTCAAAATTGTGCAGAGTCGAAGATTGGGTACAACAACTGCGTAGCCATGGTTGTTCGGTGATCATTGTAATGTTTCACTAGGTTCCAGGTGTCTGCTCTCTGAGATACCAAGGCAAACGGTCGTTAAGTCTGGAGAACTAAAAGGTGATAGGCCTAACATGTCTCTTTTTATTTTTGGCGGAAGTAATGAAATTTGTGTTTTGTGTGGTTAGGCCTATACATTGTGGAAAAGAACTAGTGTCTGCAGTTAATGATGAATATTTCTAAGGTTGAGAGGACCGGTTTAAAACCACCAGTTGCCTTTTTAGGTGACTGCCTGTCTCAAGTCAGGAGTGAAATTTGTTTCTTCATATTGGTATTGGAAGAGAAATGTTGATGCTTTGGTAAGTCTGGAATCTCTTTGCTGTCATTGTTGGGTTTGGAATTAATGAATATGGATCATGTTTTTCTGTACTATTTAGAACATGACTTACAAGCTTAATTTGAATCTGCTGGCTCAGTTATGTCTGAAGCGGTTATCACCGTTAGTTACATATCCAAATGCGACATGTTACCCTGGCAAATCATGCTCTTGTTGGTGAAGGCCATTTTGAACATGGTGCAATGCATTGTGGGCAATTGCACAAAAATACATTTGATTGGGATATCAAAGCTATGGTAAAAAGCCCAATAAATAATATACCCCACAAAACCAGTACATATCATATCATTATTGATGCACTGAAATATTTGCAAAATATGTACGTTTGGTATCAAATACTATAGATCCACCAATATAGTTCCATTACTGTCCTTATTTACAAACCATTGGGTGCAGAATCCACAATTTTCAAAATGGCAGCTAAGTTCATGTGGTTTAGTCCCGATAGGATATTTTGAAGAGGTAGTATCCAGTATGGGTTAATTTGTCAAATGAATGTTATGTACAATATATAATGGGACTTTTCCAGTGTGATCTATACCTAAAAATGTAAATACAATGCCTTGAAGATACCAGCTGTGGGTGGTGGTGGGCC
The DNA here is from genome assembly GCA_964020975.1 of Hermodice carunculata. Lineage (NCBI taxonomy): Eukaryota > Metazoa > Annelida > Polychaeta > Eunicida > Amphinomidae > Hermodice > Hermodice carunculata. The sequence continues at coordinate 42,612,960 of OZ026615.1, read as the reverse complement.
CCAGAATAGGAACATTCTATCTGACGATGAAGTCGCCCCCAGGCTATGAATTAAGTAGCAGTACTAGGCAGAGGAGCTCAAGACACGTGCTGGATGGAGCTTGAGAAGGTTGCCCCGATAGTGGATACAGGTTAAAAGTACTGGCAGGTGTATATATAATTGGTAACAACATGAGACGCTGCCACAGAGACAAAATAATTTGTGATGAAAAATATGCTGGCAGTATATGCTACAGGCAAAAAAATCAGCCCCTCCCCCATTGGTTTAACATGGGCTGCTGTTAATATTAGTTTAGTAGAAAATATGAGTGTCACATGGTCTATTATGTAAGATGAATGGGATAGATAAGAGTATCCCTTAGCTGTCACACAAAAACAAAATGTCTTGTTAATAAGATACCAGCCACAAAGACGCGAGAAGGGTGTCTGGTAATGGGGTGCCCAAGAGCTTTATAAGAAGCCACAGGCAACACAAGGGTCAATCTGAATTCATGATGCCATTGTGGACACACTACTCAGAGTTCTATGAATTCGACAATAGCAGGATCATTGGCATGTTAGAAGCTGGTCTTTCCCATTTTGAGGTTACCCAGAGACTGAGATGTTCTAGGCCAGCAGTACAGACGTGCTGAAACCGTTTTCAAGAAACAAGAGTATACAAAAGGAAAACTGAATTTTGATGACTAAGACTTTCAGATGGGAGGGATGGCCGTTATCTGGTGTAGTACTCAAACAGATACAGCTAGGTTCCTTTCCGCAGAGAGGTTTTGTCATCAGGTGTGCAAGGCCAGCAACAGTGCAGCATGATGACGTACAATCAGCAACAGACTGGTGTTGGTCAATGGAGGTCATACTACCTTGCCATCCCCCTTCCACATATTCCTGTTTACAAGGCTGCATGGATACAGTAGTGTCGGGAAGGTGCTTACTTGACCAGAGATTAGTGAAGGAGTGTGACGTTGTCAGCAGATGCACAATTCTGCATCAATTTCCACAAAAGGAAGTTACAGCTTAGACATATGTCTTCAGAGATTTGTAGCTGGATGCATGGTGGATCATGACTGCTATGGAGGAGCACCGTCATGTTGGGGGGGGGGGGGGAAATCATTGTGACAGGTAGAATAGAATTCATCAAGGTAAATGGGACATTTAACAGGCCAGTGCTGTGTCGATGAGATCCTGTCAACAGTCGCTGACTGGTTGCAGCAACATCCTGGGCTACTGTTCACACAAGACAATGCATAGCCATCTACTGCATGAGTCAGAGTCAGTGCTTACTCTGGACGTGAAGTTTTTAGTCCAGGGTTTGGATCCAATATTTCTAAATCCTTTCTACTGATGAATTAGATACAGCCAGACACACAGCAGTCTTAACAGTTACGGTGTCATGACCCATAAACATATTGCAAAACATAAGCATAATAAATGCAACATTGAAAGTTTTGTAGTCTCAGCTTACCACAAAATGTGTTTCTGATATAAATCACGTGTCATTTTTTTTTTTCAAAATTCAACTTGTTTAAACGGTATTGGCGTTGGTTTGTTGGGGACTTTTGGTAGTAACATTTCTGAATGTAGGTGACACTTGGCATAATGCTTCAAGATTTGCGTTGCAAATGCCTGGGACACCCCAAAAAATATTCGTTTTTGTTCATCTGCATATTATTGTATGTTCGACATACTAATACAAACCGGGCTGAGTCTATTAACGCAAACATGGCTTTAAAATTGCTGAACATTCCACCACATAACAGAAGGTTACAGTGGTTAACCAGGCCCCTGAGCTTAGATGCCTCCTGAACAGGACGGAAGAGTTTAACCCAGCTGTTTGTACCATGATAAGTTAAAATTATAACTCAATAATAAATCTTTGAAACACCACTTTCCATTTATATATTCAGCCTTGATTATCAGGGGCAGAAGCTCTTCAAGAGTATCTTTCCCATTCAGTTTTTGAAGCGTGTAATAAGCTTGGTCATGCACCTGTCCCTGCTCAACAGCCTAACACTGGGCTTGTTACAGTGCTAGTACCATGCCAAACTGTTTTCTCTGCTTGTGGGGATTGTCTTAAAAAAAGTGATTTCACTAAAAGCCAAATGACTGTTATACTACGACACAACTACCACACAACCTCCACACAACTCCAACAAAAGATTAGTACATGAATTCTGTAGTATTCTGTGGGAGGGAAATTCTTGATAAAAATTTGCCTCTGTTCAATGGTAAAATCAAAAGGAGTCAAGAATGCAACAGGTGTTTTGCAACACCGTTCCTAATAGTGAAACCTGCACTTGCCTCAACTCTTGTCATATCAAGGCAGGGTGATAAGGTGATCAAGTGATAGCCAACAATACAGAAAATTGAGAGTGCAACTTGCTTCTTATGCAATTTCTTGGGATAAAAATATTAAAGCAACGTCTTTTGCTCTTTGCAAGGTGCTATTCTGGCTGCTGAAAAGCGGTGTATGATGGTGGTTGTGGGAGACCAAGCAAACGTCTGCGAAACGAATACAAGTTAGACGCTGGTCGACATGCAGAAGTCGGCAGGTGTGCTTTTCATTGTGCCTGGCAATACACTGGCTGCACGACACTGTAGCCGGATAAGGGACATAAACTTGCCTGAATACACAGTGCAATTGGAAATATTACTTGCATATTTTCAAGAAGTCTAGTCAAAGTCACGATGAAGAACTTTCATTGCCGTGTTCACCACAGAAAAGAATACGTTTTTTCATAAACCAAATAGAAAAAGACATTGCTGACTGCTGTTCTAAAATTCAAGAAGAGGGAGGTGTATTTATTAGCATGATTCAATTGACGGCAGAAAGGGGAAATCGTCTTGTACCATAATTGTCAGAAGTTGATAATTAAAATATATAACAATAGAAAAGTGCTTGGTCGTAAACTGAAACATTTTAAAGGTCCAAATGACCTTGAACTTTGACCTTTAGAGGTCGCATGTAAATTACAAAAATGTGCAGTCTTCAAATAGCTAGAATTTGAGCCCAACATGATCATAAATAGATAAAAATTGACCGAGTTATGGCTAAATGAAAATTTCAAAGGTCCAAACGAACTCGACCTCTGAGCTTCAGGTCTTTTACCTTGAAATGACCTTTCACCTTGAGATGACCTCTACTTGAAGTGAAATTGGACCTTTAAAATGATATTTTGACCTAAAAATTGTCCTTTGACCTTGACATGAAATTTGACTTTGACATTTCAGTTGACCTTTGCCTTTCTTTGATCGAACTCTTATACACTAGGAACCACACCCACTATAGTATATAGGATATTGAAGATTTAAAACTTTAATTAACCCTTATTTGCATAATTTTGTAAATCATGACCTTCATTTTAAAAAGCCAAGCTTTTATCTATAGCAGTATAATTGTGCCAAGTTTGTAGTTTCTGTCTATAATAGTTTGTGAGAAAAAGGGACAGGTAGATATGCTGGTAAAGAACGAAAGAAAGAATTTCATGGAAAACAGTATGTCTGTGTCAGCACTAAGAGATAATTCGGCAGAACTCAACATTATAAGTACGATAAGTCATCCCCCACCCCACCATCAAAAGAGTCACAAGAGAGACTAAATAAAAGAAAGAAAAATATAGAATAAATGAAAGAAAAATGAGGACGGGAGAGAAATGGGTACCAAGCCATGCTTGCCGTTCTTGACTAATTGAGTGAATAAAGCAACAAAGGAATCAGTGGGAAACATAAAACAAGGGACCGAGAACAATAAAAAGCTAAAAACCAACATCTAACTGTTGCTTTCATAGGAATGGTGAACGTATCTGTCCATTAACAGTGAAAAGTTCTATTATTAGGCTACAACTTCTCTAACTTGTCCCTTATCTCTTATAGGGCTTCATCTAAGTCACGTAACTGTCTTTCAAGTCGAAGTGACTCCAGCTGTTTAAGACAACACCCACGATCCTCAATGTCCTGTTCTCTGGCTCTGGCAGGGAAACCAGTTACCCAATGTGCATGGTATAGTCTCAGACCCTAGGTTAGCACCATTGACTGTGAGGTAGTTCTCTTCAAAGATGTGGACTTAACTCACCTTATTGTTCTAGTCCTTGTTCTGGCTGATAGATGCTTGGAAGTATTCCTGGGATTCAACTGCTGTGATGTTTTCAGACAAGGTGGATGGTCCAGGGTTCATAACTTCATAAACAGTCCATGGATGGTTGATACATGCAAGAAGTTATCATACTACCTGTTGCTCTGATGTGGCCTCTCCAGCCTTAGCATAGGCAAATGACATGAAATAACCTATCTCCTCAACAAACTCATCCAGATTTTGTTTCCTGTGCTGAAGTTGATGAATCTTAGACTGCAGGGTCATGGGGGTCATTGAGTGCAAGCCAAAGCTATAACTGTGATATTACTTCTGTATAGGAGAGGTGTCCAGCTGCTAGGATGACACACACAGGTCGCACATGACCGATCCCCAGAGGTACTTGTACAGAGCATCAGTCATATTGTACTCAGTTCATTGATTAACATTTGCCGTATATTTGAATGGCATGCCATTCAGTGGTACCATCATATGGGAGCATCTTACCTCATAGGCGGTTTCAGGCCAAGTGGTGCTCTAGAGACTTTTCTGTCTAATGAGCCTGTCCTGCACTTTGTGCTGGCTGAGCAGCTGGGCCAGCACTAGAAACATCACAGCACTCTGAGCTGAAAAATACATTGTAGTGTGGCAGTATGCTTTCCAGCCTAGTGTCAGTTGGCAGACAGGCTGCAGCAGGAATATAATCTGATTTATCAGGATTCTGATATGCACAGTGAACAATTCAAGTGAGCTTAAGCTGCTCAGGAATCCAAAGCATATCTTCATGCTGCTATCTCAGGGCCCAGGTCTCTTCAGCCACTTTATACTAGCATTTTTCACCTGCCTTAGCCACATGATGCTGTTCATCAAATTGCCCAAGAAAGACAAGGGATGGTTGTATAGCCCTCTCAACAAACCCCCCATTGTCTTTGGGGCTGGGAACTTGGGCATCTTTGACAGGTTGAGAGGAATGGTTTAAAACTACCAATTGCTATTTATGGGTGAATGCCAGTCTTAAGTCAGGGACGAAATGTGTTACTCCGTATTGGTATTCAAAGCTAAAAGTTGATGGGTTGGAAATTCTTGAATCTCTGTCTTTTGCTGTATTTAAGTTTGCTGTCATTGTTGGCTTGGAATTTATGAATGTGAGTGTTTTTCTGAACTATTTGATTAAAACTTCATTTGCTAAGTTGTGCTGTAAGCTGTTTCTCTGACTCATACTTATGAGCATTGTTGTAGTGTTTCAGGTTCATTAATGTCACAAAAACGGTGTAGGCCTACTTTTTTCTTATGCTGTCAGCTCAGCAGAATGGCAAGTCAGGAACACCAAAAGTGGCTGGCCTGCCATGTCTCTTTATATCTTTGGTACAAGTGATAAATTTCGGGCTTAAAGTGATTAGGCCTATAAGTTTTGAAATAACTTAAGTTTGTAGTCAACAAAGCATGTTTCATAGGTTGAGAAGACCAGTTTAAAACCACTGGTTGCCTTTTATGGGTGACTGCCTGTCTCAAGTCAGGAGTGAAATTTGTATCGTCACATCAGTATTGCGTTATGAATATTGATGTTTTGGTAACCATTAATCTCTTTGCAGTTATTGTTGGCTGGAAATTTGTGAATATTGGTAACGTTTTTCTGAAGTATTTGTACTTACATGAATTGTTTTTATTGGATGGATTCATAAAATTAAATAACTTAACTATGTTCCATATAATGTTTCTGTGTGCTTTGAAAATAACGTTTTACAGTAATGTTGGTTAATTGTCACACTCTTTTGGGCCAATGTTGCGGCAAAGTAGTAGCCCCAATATTGTATTAACATGCCTTCCACCTGAAGGACTAACCAAATGCCAATCGTTGGCCCAATGTTAATTAGCCAACTGTGACAGTGGTCAACTTTCCCAAAGATGTTTGCCCCACATGAGCATGTTATGTGGATGCAGAAGTAAATGGTCCTGCAATCACCTGAGAGTGAACAAACCAAGCTATTCACTACCAAGGCTCAGCTTATCTCTGCAACAATTTGGCAGTGCTTGTACTAGCACTGCCTGCCTGTCTCACCTCTGTGGAGCAACAAGCTGTCCCACAGCATGGGGTTGACCAGAAGCAATGAAAAGGGTGTCTGTTTGGTGTGAAATAATTAATCCTTCAATTACAATAATATATATGCATATACCTCTTTACATCTAGTGGTCGGGTGCTCAGCGACAGTGGATCTGCCTTCAACATCTTGGGAACCAGTTCTGCTGGTATTGTTCCCACATAATGAAGAGGTACACCTGGTGCGAGCGAACTAAAACTTCTTTTATGTGGATCATATGCATTGGTCAAATTTTCGGTAATAAGCACCAAGAGCCAGAGACCAGTGAGCTCAAATTGGCTGTGACCCTTTCTCAAGTGGCTACATCTTTATGTGTCTTTCATCAGTCACAATCTGCATGTTGGTGGTGGCTGCATTGTGACCACACATGGGGGTGGTAGGGTGACTGACCATCATTGCTGCCAATTATTTGAGTTGCCTCGCCCCTTACCCTCACAACAATATTTGAGATTTCAAATTCGGAAGGATGTCTAATTAGCATAAATTATCTTGATACAGCTGCCGCTAGGAAAGTTCGCATGCGGTTTCTTTTGGTGTTCATAATTTTGACCTGAATAACCTTTAACTGTCAAACAGACTTAACTCGCTGATGTCTTGGTGATGGCCCTGATTAGTTAGAACACTCAAAAATAAAATACTGAGGGTGTCTCTACTGGTGTTATGAATCTTGACCTTGAGTGACGATGAAAGGTTGAACTGACATACTGACTTACATCTTGGTAGCAGAGGAACCTGTCATTTTTCATTTGAAAAATGACGACTGCAGAACTATGTGAATAATGGCCTTGATAAGCAAACTTTCTTCATTATGATATCAAAGAAAGGTGATCTTCCTATTATTGCAGCTGACGTAAAATTACACATAAAAATCCTAAAGTATGAACTGATTTTATCCCATACTTTATGTACAAATTTGCCTATAAATTTAAAAAAAAAACAACAACACTTAATTAAAATAATAATAGTGCAAATGTTTTATCATAATAGTCATACATATATTTACGTAACACATTAACAAAAATCACCTTTTGCATTTTATTATTTCCATTTATTAAGTGTAATCATCTTCTTGACAATATTTGTATTTAATTTGAGCTATTAGTATTTCAGCAAATTAAATTCATCTTCTTAGGCATTCATTGCCCACCTCTACCAAATGATCTACATCCTACTTAAATTGAGTATGCGTTTTATGCAGAAATTAATAAAAGTAAAGTTTATATTAGAAATTCTTATTTAATTCCGATATATTGATGATTTTTTTGGAAGAGAAGTTAACAATTATATTCAAATTGCAAAGCAACTATATCCTGCTAATATGTCTCTGAAAAAAGGGTAACACTGATGATGATGATGATGATGATGATGATGATGATGATGATGATGATGATGATGATGATGATGATGATGATGATGATGATAAAGATGTATTTTTGATTGAGATATTCCCGTTTCTTACACCAGACTTGTCAAAATATAGCACAAAATTGATCATATCAATTTTTTTTACTCAATATCGATTCCCTGAAAGTAATATATTTGAACGTATTGGGTTTTACGTTTTTGTCGTATAATTTTGCAGATTTAGCTCTCAACGTAAGTCTTGTCAATAATAATTCTAAATCAAGATGATTTAATTTGGAGCACCTAATCAAATATTTTTATCAATTCTGTTACAAATATCCCGACATTGTCATGGAATTTGAATTCTTCAATTTCAAGGTTCATAGATTGGCTTGTAATACTCAAAATGTTTAATGATAATTTATTGCTTGATAAATACCTAATAGAAATAAAACTCCTTTTTATATTTTTTACATCTTGCAGATCGTTACAGATTGTGATATTTCATTGCTGGCCTCCATTGTGTGGAGTAGAAGCTACTAGTGGTTTGGAGCATGCCTAATGAACTGGACACCAGCCACACCAGATATCAGGCATGTGAATGCACCTAAATTATTATCCGTCATCTCTGTCACATCTGATAATTCTTAATGATGTGGAGAGCTGTTTGCGTAGTTCATGTCTTTCGATTGATGCTAATTACAGCCAGGATTTTAATTAAAAGAGGAAAGAACATACACATGTATAATTACTTTAAAAGGTCCAGTGATTTTAAAATATAAACTCTTCCACACCCTTTTGTCAATGTTTGGAGGTATTCTTAACAGCCAGAGGAAGTGTCTTGTTTGTGTGTCTCATCTATAACTTGACAATAGTGACTTTATAAGAAATATACACTGAATTGTTTAAGTTGTGACAAATCAGTTAATTAAAGGATGTGACCGACCTTCACGTAGGGTTTTATTCAACCTTAGTAACACAACCAGTTTAAGAATACATTCAGGGTAGAGCACAGGTGGTTGCAGTGGACAGAGTTTATTTTGAGCACACACTTATCACTAACTTACGAGTGTTTTTATACATTCAGTTTTACACAAGATATATCTTACCAATCTGTCTGTCACGGTTGTACATGTAACGCTATACAACTTTTTTCATGTATTTGAAAAAATATTTCACTATGTCAAATGTGATGCTGACAAGTTAGCGATGGCATTATGGGTAGGTCGAAACCACGGATGGCATGCACGGATTTGCAAAAGCATCCGATTTGAAGGTGAACAATTAAACAGTCCCTTTCTGAGTATAATGTTAATATGCTTAGCCATAACGGCTTGCTTTTGTATCCCTCGGCGTAGCTTAACTGTATAGCCCCCCCCCCCCCTAAAAAAAAAAGAGGTAACGAACCACGATAATAAAAAAAAAAAAAAAAACAAACAAACAAGAATTGACTCAAGGTGAACAGAATGCACGGGGTGAACAGCGTATTCACAGCAAATCCTGGGTCTGGAAAACTCATTCAATGCTTTAAGGTCTATTCAGGCTTAACGAGGAACCATAGACAAAACAATCCATCCAAATGCCGGTACTTTGAGCTACAAGGCTTTTTGGTATGATGATGCGTATCATGCTGGGCTTCCCAATATTCAATTGTAATGTAACCTTATCAACATATCTATGGAAATCTACCTGTCTTTCCGGTAATCCTATGTAAAATTGAATTTGCAAAATGCCCCTAGTCTCCAGGGACGTTTGATCAATACATGAAAGGCATGAAAACACAGATTACCAGCATGTCAATGCCATAAAGGGACGTCCTGCCCTGAGGGGCCTTCGAGTCTACTTTGTATCAACACTAAATCAGGCATGAAGCAGACTGCAATGATACTCACTCAGGTTGAACCTCTTTTGTTAAATTACTTTAAATGTAGGACATGTCGGAACCACAATCAAAAAAACCTGTGTCCTCAGCGATACTACTTTGGCCCTGGACCAATGCACATGTAACCTGCAAAACAATTTGCTTTTCATTCACAGTATTGGAATCTGATGTGTTACACCAACTCTGTAAAATGCGGTTACTCTTCCATTTGTCTAACCTGGGCAGTTTTTTTTAAAAAAAACCACAAGCTTAAATAAAAAATGGTCAGAGGGCTAGGGAAAAAAGGCCATTTGATTAACAGGTTTACATATGAGTCGTTATGTTACAAACAGTATTTTTGAATATATTTTGTACGATCAGTCAATCAAATTGGAAATACTGAAATTGACAAAGAGGACTCGTCTGTGTATTTAGGCCGATCTTCAACAAAGTGACTATGCCGCCAGATCGATAAAGTTAATCTGTCTTTAGTGGCACCAATTTGAAACAAAATTATGTATAGAAATTTAGAAACTGCTTTCAAAATGTATGCCATATATATATATATAAATATATATATATATATATATATATATATATATATATATATATATATATATATATCATCGTAGAATATCTTATCATATGTCACAAAGATGGTCAGAGGCTATATTGTTGAAACAGTTAGACATTAGATCATATCTATCTCAACATTCCAAATGAAACAGATGTGAGCGAAATTTATGTTTCATACGTGTAGCAATCTGGATGGCAGAGAAAGATGGATCTTGGCAATGTGCAGTACAATAACATATTATTTATTTAATTAATCATTCTCTTCAAATTATAGCTCACCCTTAACTTTTAGCTCCAATCTACCGACACTATCATTGTATTTTATCTTCAGAAAACAGACACACACCTAAAACAGGACTTCATTGTTAATCATACTGTAACTAAACTCCCTTTGATTCTATTAACATTACAAATCCATGATACTCAGTGTAGTTAACACCTGAAGTGACGACCGAGGCGGTCTTTAGACCACCCACTCAATCATATTTAATATTTGTTGCAATGATACTGAATTCAAACACTGAAACTGTGTATATTAGCATGGCTTTATATGTATTTTGCATATGTGTTTTATGTAGGTTATCATCACATGAAATCATACCCTAAATAAATAATGTTGCAAGTCTGCTACAACAATGACTAGTTCCCTAGTGGTGATTGCTTCATGATTATACTCATTGGTGTCAACCACATATTCTACTTTTCTTCTGACGAATTGGCTTGTGACACGTCTCTCCAAAATAATTGAAAAATAAAACGAAAGGTAGTCCATCTTCTAAGTGAAGACAGGAGTAAGCATTCAATAAAAAATCACGTATGTTTCGTGTACCCCAAGAAGGAAAGAAAGAAAGAGAAAGAAAGAAAGCAAGAGAGGAAGAAAAAAAGAAAGAAAGAAAGAAAGAAAGAAAGAAAGAAAGAAAGAAAGAAAGAACGAAAGAAAGAAAACCAAAACTGTAAAATCCAATAAACGTCACAAGCATTATTAAGACCTGCCAATGCCAATTTTTGTTTTTCACGTACCTGAAAATTACAACTTTTGTGTTCTGCGTTGCTTCACATTTATCTACTCGGAGCTGTAAATTTGCACGTCAACAAAATGTAGTTCCAAATTTCTATAATGTATTTTGGCCAAAAAGTTCGAAAAAAGAGTACCCACGTGGATAAACCTATATCAACCTAACCAGAGCACAGTTAATTACAGCACAAGGCAGAGATTCAAGAACTACCAAAACATTAATATTATCTTCCAATACCAATATGGAGAAATAAATTTGACTTCTGACTTGAGACAGGCAGTCACCCATAAAAAGCAACAAATCAAACTGACAAACCTTACAATGACTAACTTTTAACCACATTTATTTATCGACACAAAAAGTTTTTGAACTTTTTGTTATCAATAAGCTTCCAAAAATTATGAGTACATGGATTATCATCCTGCGACCATCATTGGATGGCAAAATAAGCTCATAATAATAATTGATGCCAGCACTTTGCTAGACATGTGAATGTTGAAAAAAAACAGTATGAAAATGCAATCTGACGTCTTATTGTACATACATAAGAAAGTATTTTCCATTTTTTTGTTAAACCAGAGCCATGCCCAGGGGGCATGAATGAGACGTCTCGCCAGCATTCAGTAGCAATGTAATTGTAAGACCAAACATTATAATGGTATTTAGTAGATGTTGAATGTATCAAGTAAATCTCAATATATTTACACAGAATATACCACTTTTTTTTTTAAACAAAATGGCCAATAAAGTATATAACATCTTAATACAAATCAGAGCTTGACATGCCAGTTTCAAGCTTTGTAGTGAAAGATGTCATGTAAAGCACTTAATACCCCTTGGCCAACATGACTTAGTATGTTCAGTTACCTAAGTTTGACCTTCAAAGGACACTTCAAGATAAATTTAAGAACACCAAAAATAAAGCATAGGTACTTTGCTATTCATGTTAAATAGTAACTAGGGACCTACAATCAACTATACCCAAGACACACAAGGAAAATAAGATTTGTCGAGTCAAAAGTAGGTCAAAGTCATCCACTTTCAAGAGATTTCTGACGTTTTGTAAGATGCAAAGCTAGTATAAATTTGGTGAACTTGGTTTGACTCTTGGCCATGAATAGCATTGTACATTCGAGGATGCAATGCATCTGACCTCCAAAGTAGGTCAAAAATACATCAAGGCCACCCACTTTCAATAGACTTCTAAAGCTTTCCTAAGAAGCAAAGGTGGTGTAAGTTTGGTAAACTTGGCTTGAATTCGTCAAAAGTTGCAGTGGTAACGCCACGTTTTGCATTTCACCCATGAAAATACATTTAGGTCGTTGAAATCAGTTGAGGTCATCCAATTTCAACAGGCTTCTGAAGCTTCTAAGTGTGACAGTGATGACCCTCATCTCTAGGGATGATTACAATGAATCATCCACCCAAGCATGAAAGCCCTTCCTAGTCTAGTTAGCGAAATAATGCCACTCAGAAGTTTTTTCTCCAATGCTCGATCAAGCATAAAGTAATCAGTGAAGTGTGACAGTGATGACCCTCATCTCTAGGGATGATTACAATAAGTCATCCACCCAAATATGAAAGGCCTATGTAGTCTAGTTAGTGAAATAATGCCACTCCGAAGTTTTTCTCCAATGCTCAATCAAGCATGAAGTAATCAATGAAGTGTGACAGTGATGACCCTCATCTCTAGGGATGATTACATTAAATCATGTACCCAAATATGAAAGGCCTATGTAGTGTAGTTACTGAAATAATGCCACTCCGAAGTTTTTCTCCAATGCTCAATCAAGCATGAAGTAATCAATGAAGTGTGACAGTTATGACCCTCGTCTCTGGGGATGATTACAATAAATCATTCACCCAAATATGAAAGGCCTATGTAGTCTAGTTACTGAAATAATGCCACTCCGAAGTTTTTCTCCAATGCTCAATCATGCATGAAGTAATCAATGAAGTGTGACAGTGACCCTCATCTCTAGGGATGATTACATTAAATCATGTACCCAAATATGAAAGGCCTATGTAGTCTAGTTACTGAAATAATGCCACTCCGAAGTTTTTCTCCAATGCTCAATGAAGCATGAAGTAATCAATGAAGTGTAACATTGATGGCCCACATCTCTAGTGATGATTACAATCAATCATCCACCCAAGTATGATAGCCCTATCTGATCTAGTTAGTGAAATAATGCCACTCCGAAGTTTTTGGTTGACGGACGGACTGACGGACGGACGGATGGACGTCCGGAAAGTGACAGCTTAGTCTCGCAAACAGCTAACGCTGGCGAGACAATAAACCAATAGAAACTATAGCTAACCTTTGTACAAAGTTATCCACCAGTAGTCATGGACAGATACGGCAATCACAATGGAACAACCGTCAGTCATGTGAGAAATTGGTATCCATTAACAATGATTTACAGTATAGCACAGACATAGAAAACCTGACATTGGTGAGCTATGGTGGATAATGTTTGTGGCACAAGTTGTTGGCTTTTTGCAGGTCTTGCAGGGCTTGCTCAGCAAAATCTGCAAAATCCAACAAGTGCTGCAAAATGTTTCTATCATGGCTCACGAATACCAGATTCTGTTTCTCACATACCTCAAAATGATTGCATCTGCTATCATTGTACATTTCTGATCAACACTACGAATGTCCGAACCTTCCAGAACACACACGTGCACTGAACACTCTAGACTTGCACTTGTATTTGTTTAAAAATAATCCCCTACTTATCAATGATAATGACATCCTGAGGATGATGTGATTGTACACATTCCAGAACACTCCCTGTTCCTTTGTCTATTTATATTTAATATCCACTTAGCCTTGGTTTGCCCAGTGCTAAACAAATTACTATATTCAACTGGTGTTGATCTTATATATTTTAGGCATTCTTGGGGCTATAGATTTTAAACACTTGTGGGATGAACAGGTGTTGCACCAGTGAGGCTATATCTCACATTACATTACTGCCATACATGCTTAATCACGTACACTGTTATAGTTTCCTGTCAGAAAACAGAGTAAGGTTCCCCTAAGTAATTTTGTTATGATTTATTTTTGTTTCTGTGAATAAGTATTTTAGTCATGTTCAAATATCTTTAAGTTTCTTCCAATAATAGAGATGCACTGGTTGGTCTAAGGTTTGGGAATTCTTTCAAACACATGCACGTGTCGCCCCTACCAAATTACAAGTATGGCAGATGGTTGATGAAGATTCCATGGCGTTGCCAATACAACGTGCTGTTGGCTGATAAAGACAAGCAACACCAAGACAAAAAAGGGGACACTATAAATGTGCAATTCGCCAGTGTAACTGAAGATGAACTAGTGAAAAGGAACTTTGCATTACTGTACCTTATACACACACACACTTGACAGCTATGGCTCCAAGAACATCGCAAAAATGTGTGTTATCAGATGTTAGAGAGTTAGAAATATGAAGGTAAACTATCGTAATTATCCTGGGACCATCTTTTACAAATTTGAGAATCAACTTTGGTTCACAAAAATTGACAAAACGGCCATGGAGGTGACTGTTTAAGAGTCTTTTGAGCACATTTCTTTTCTTTTCCATTCCATATATACTGACAGTCAATGAAAACCAGCCACTACTTTTTTTTTAATTGTACTTTTTATTTTGTCAATAAATACTTTTTTCAGGGAAAGATTTTTCACAATGTTCCACCACAACATAAACCAGGATTACATAATGTATTGTGTTAGTTTTCACCACATGAAGTCCAAGCAACATTCACTAGTATGACGTGTGTCTTCCACCAGAAGCAATACAAGCAGTGCATCTCCTCCGCAAACTTTGCACCAAACGGTGGATCCTGTGCTGGGGAATGCAGTTCCACTCCTGCAATGCCTGGATCAGCTGTTGTCTGGTTGTAGGGTATGGTGTCCGTGCATTGATGGTTCGTCCCAGCTGGTCCCACAGATGTTTAATGGGGCTCATGTCTGCAGAGTATGCTGGCCATATCAACATTCTGGGTGTGCAAAAAGTTCATGGTGAGACGGGCTATGAGTGGTCTGGCATAATCCTGCTGCAACCTTATAATGTCGCTGTGGTTCTGGAGGAAGGAGATCAAATGGGGCTCCAGTATTTCATTAATGTATCGCTGGGCTTTGAGAGTTCCTTCAATGACTATCAGAACTGTTCTGTAATGCCATGATATGCCAGCCCACACCATTACACCAGCAGTTCCCCAGCGGTTGGCTTGTCAGATAGAGCAGTCAGCATAGCATTCAGGTACTCGACGCCACACCCGTCCATGACCATCGCGTCTCTCCAAACAAAACCTGGATTCGTCTGAGAACAATACCTCCCCCCTCGCATTGTTGGAGTGTCTACTTGGCATGCTGTTGACACCATGTCAGTTGACGTCATTTACAGAACCCGTCCCCCTATAGCATCAGACAAGCTGGTCAATGATTGAATGGTGGCAACCCATGCAACGAGCCACTTCCCTGTGTGACAGTCCACCCTGTATCTTTCCTAGGCATTGGTTTTGCTCATCCCTGCTTAACCATGGCATGGCGGTCTGTAGAAGTGCCATTCATGTGGACTTCTCTTTCCCTTCATATAGGGAAAAGAAGTCAGGTGAGAAAATCACCTCACACTCATCAGCCAATTGTGTGAGACTAACCTCCCAGGAAATTACGCAATAAGTTCCCTGCCAAACAGGGGTGCAAAAAAGTCACAGATCAGTGATCACATCACAGTGCAGGTCCACTAGTAACAAAGTAATGGCCTCAGAACGCAAATATGCTGATAAGGGGGGGGGGAAATATTTCACATTTTACAGTGGCTGGTTTTCATTGACTTTCAGTATATATGTTATAGGTTTGTAACATTCAAAGTTTCCGTTTTTAATGTCTCTTTTATGTTAGACTTATTACAATACATGGAAAATCTTTGTCTTCCCTTAGTGCTGTGCAGTATACAGTTGGGTGCAAAACTTCCTTATTATATGCCAGGTCAGTCACATCCTTCCCAAAAATAAATGAACTTCTATAGATAATGGCAATGTTCATGTACTTCTTGTGGAAGGATAGAATGCATCTGAATGAGAAAGGCAACGCCATTTTCACCACAAACACACTAAACGGCAACAACAGTGGTTGACACAGAAATCCTGCACTCCCTTTGTTTAAAAACGCTTCAACGAAAATGACTGTGATGGTGACCTTTAAGATATTCAATGATCATTCAATCTGGTAAGAATTTTTTTTCCTGAGGCAGCCTTGTACATTTAAAAATGCAGAAGTGCTATGTATTTCCAATAAAATTATTCCTATAACAGGGCAGAAAATAACAGAAACAAAGAATCCCACGATAAATTAAACTGTTTCAAAATTAATTGATAAAGGTGATATTCTTCATACAGCCATTATTAGCAATACTGAAATTCAAATCTTAATATCAGGCTATGAGCAACAGGGTAACTACGTCAATTAAACAAACAAAGCAGGAGTATTTTGAAACTATCCTGTTTGAAGACAGTAATAAACTAAAAATGATGTGGGTGGCTCTCTCTCTCTCTCTCTCTCTCTCAGAATAGTGTATCAAAGGACCAAAGGCACAAAGACAAGAAGCAAATAGTAACCTTAATCTTGGCACAGCTTAGGACCAATTTACTAAGTGCACTCTTGCAGTGGCGAAAAAAATATCTGGTACTGAACCCGATATATTTTGACCTTTGGACTCAAGTTACAGCCATTAAATTTTGCATCAACTATTGTGTTTCTGGTGTGTAGTGTACTTATGCTTTTCAATGTCAGGCAATCAAAGGCAACTTTATGGTTTTTGCCTTTGCGTGTGTTGTCTTTTTGGGGGGTGGTGGTGTTTGTTTTGTTTTAATTGTATAGTTTTCTGCTTTTGCTTGTAATTTTTGTTTCCGTTTTTGTTTTTGTGCACCTCTTTTTGTTCTTTTTTTAATTTTGTTTCCTTTCTTAAAGAATTGCTTTAGGAAAATAATTTTGATGTACCATATATGGACATTACATTATTCAGCATAAAAGCTGCTTTTTCTTGGAGAATCATCACAGTATATTTTCATTCTATTATAAGGAAGTCTTTTGTATTAAGTGACTGAGCAATTTCCTGTATAACATTCATTTAAATGTGTAACAGGTAAGTACCTGATAAATCTAATCACTGATCTGACCGCCAATTTATAGTACAAACTCAAATAATGTTGCAATATATATTGATGTATCTTTAGAATCTGCTATACTCTCACGATGTATCAACTAAGTGTCTTGGTGTGTTTGTTGATGCTTGCCTGAAATGGGACCAACTTGTGCAGTATGTATGTAATTTATTCAAAGCAAATTTGTTTTACTGTGCAAATTAAAGACATTCTTATTTCCTAGTGTGTGGCAAATCGTTCTGCTTCCATTCAACCTACTTTAGATTATTGTGACACTGTTTGAGATGTAGGTGGCTCTATTGGTACTCCCATAACCCAAAGGGTATAGAATCAGGCACCCAGAAATACGACATGGAACTTCAATTTTAGAGACACTAGAGCAAAAAAAATTTGGTAGAAGCCCTTGGTTTGCAGAATCTTAATGAAATCGGGCGTTTTCACATTGAAAGTGTATTTTCTTGCTTTATTAATGTAAGCACTTAAATTTCTTTCTGGCCAAGTTCCCCTCTTGTCTGATTAAATACTCGTGATACAAGAAGCACCACAAGACTGAATCTTTAGGTTATCACTGTAAATTATTGCACTTTTAATAAGTTTTTTTTGATGCACTGACATTATATGAAACACATTACCTGACTTTATCACTTTGGTAGAAGATCCTCAAATTTTAAAAGTTAAATAATAAACATTTATAATTCAGGTGAGCTATTCACGTTTTATGGAAGCATTTTCCAGCAGTTTTACAAATTAAGTAGCTAGACAATTATTTTATTTCTCTCTTAATTACGTTTCATTCTCAGCTCTGTATATATATATATATATATATATATATATATATATATATATATATATATATATATATATATATATATATATAATGCCGAGAAAGCCCCCAACATCGATAGTTTTACAAAGCACGTGACACCATGATGGTGTTGACTGAATGAGAACTTCATTTTCAGTACTGGCTGTAATGAAGAAAACAACTATATTGGGCACCATCTTTGCAGTTCAATGTATCTTGGCTCTCTTGTGGATTATCCTTTATTCTGATACCTGTTTTCGAGGTGGTCAACTCTCAAGATATGTCTCAAGATACGGAAAAAGGATGGAGCAAAATAACAGAAACTATACCAAGTACATGTATAAGGTAGCAAACAATGATGAAAGAGAAGCAAATGTCTCAAGATATGGGAAAAGGCTGGAGAAAAATATCAGAAACTGTACCAAGTTTAAGGTAGCAAAGAATGATGGGAGGCAAGCACATAAAACAAATGTCGAAGACGCTGGTAACAAATGGTTAAAATGGTATGAAGACATGTGCCTGCAGAGACATCTCGCTGAACAATACCAGTGTGGTCCAATGCAATACTGTCCTTGTGTGCCGCCAAATTTAAGTGAGTGTAATTTAAAGCCTTTTTCCAGAAAGTTCGACTAGTTATTAATTGTCTTATTATTTCAAATGTATTTATAAGATTATTTTAATAAATGCAATCTATATTGTGACATTAAAATGATAAACTGTTTTCATATCTGAAACGCATCAAATTGTATAATCATATTGTTTGGATTCTTGTTGATGGTCATTTCAGGCCTTGGGGGCCTCTTTGATGGATTGATGTTGGTGTTAGTGTCGCTTTGTGAACTTGTATGGCTGAGGGTCATAGTTAGGACGGTGGTTTCAACTAGTACTTTTTAAATGCTAGATTTTTTTTCATATGTTCAACAAATTTGGAACCAGTGCTTGCAAAATTCTCTGCTGTGCTGCAAATTTTGGTCCCTTTTCATGAATTGTACGGTCCTATATGCACATGAATGATGCACCTGTTAAAGCCAATTTACTGAAATAGGCCTATAATTTTAAGCAGAGTATTTTTGCATTCTAATCATGTTAAAACTAGACATGGCTTTTTTACCCCATGGACTTTTGGATGTACGTTTTGGATTCTTTTGGGTACAGAAGAACTGTAAATTTATGTGATTCAGCTAAATCATACCAAGGAAATTGCCTTTGGTCGGAATTGACTTGAGTTTGTTTCATTAGGACTACGGTTTGGGTATGGTAATGACACTATCTAATTCACTTACAAGCACAAAGTAAGCATCTCTGAATTCCTTTAATGTCACTTACAAAAATATGCCCACCCAATGTAAAGAACTTTGTGCATAAAGAAATATTTTGTTTGCTTTTTTTTCAGTTGGACGCCAAAGAATTAGCTACAATATCTCAGAAATAAATCAAATAAGGATTAGGTTGTCAATCAAACCAGGGGGGAGCTGGACACCCACGCACTGTGTTGCCAGATTTCGCATAGCGATCATAATTCCTTTCAAGGACAGGCTTCAACATCTGTTGATACAGCTTAATCATCTTCACGAAATATTACAGCGTCAATTATTGAACTACACATTTTTTGTGGTAGAACAGGCAAGTATTGATTTAAGTTTATTATGCAAAACAATCATTTATAGTCCAAGCATGTAATTACTCATCATACCAATATTTTTAAGCAGCAGGTAGATGTGTGTTCATGTTGTTTGCTGCATGAGGTATCCAGTTTATTAGTAGAAGGGAAGGGAGATACTCCATTCGACATCATTTTCAAGGCTAGCAAGCCAAACCTAAGATTACCGGGTAGAAGGCAGTTAGACCTTATTTGGTTGGTGCCAGAAGTCAGACCAGTCATGTGCCCCTGCATGCAAGCACTCTGATGTCTGGTTCGCTTACTGTGTTTTAGCTGAAATATCACGATACGCCGTCCTGATATCACAAGTTACAAAGATACATCTATATACAAGAGGACCATAATGAACTCATTGAATTATGAACAGTGATTTACCTAGAATCTCTCGGAAATGGTGAAAATAAAGAATCCTTTTTATCATTAGGAGCAAACGAAAGAAACCAAGGAAATAAATAATACACTATTCAGCTAGATATGGTCTTTGGTATAGTAAATTTTATGTAATGTTTTATAGCATAAATCAACAGCTTCCTGGGCTAATAACTGAGAAATGCTGTCAACAGGGACTTTTCCGTCACGAAACATGAGCATGCTGCTACCTGAATTCACAGTGAAAACTAATATGAGTCATTATAACTATAGTTTAGATGACCACTACTTTTGCTATGTTTAGAAAAACTAAGAGTTGAAAAAATCAACTAATTTATAAGAATAGGATATAAATGATATTTGATATCCTATTCAGATAAATTAATTGATTTTGTACTGGAAAAATTTTTAAAAATCCATAATGTCTCCATATAGTTGGATCTGTATTTTACTCATTGCCTTTATCGGTTTTCACAAAATATTATATATTATCAATGACATAACGTTTTCCGGACTTTTTAAATCTGTAGTAATTGATAGAAAGATGTCAAATGACGATTTCATTATGATAGAGTGTTGCTTACATAAGTCTGTCCAATACATTACATAGAAGGAATGTATAGTCATGCATACTAGCTTACCTTGATAGTGCGGCTCCAAAAGTTCCACGCACAGTTTCGAAAAACTATTGCCCGCTAGAGTACGCATTGATTTTGACAACTTTGACAATGGTCATTTACTGCTTTTTCAAAAAACTTGTGAAACAGGGATACCCGAAAAATGAAATGAAAACGACTATTTCTAAAGTTTGTGGATAAAATGAAAATTTAGTATATAGATATCCAGTGGGTTTGAGATCTTAGATAAATGATGTGGTAAATATGTAAAATTAACAATTATAACCAACCTTTTATACAATGCATGCATGAAGCGAGATATTTCTTAAAGTTGAGAGTTGCTTACATCAAAGCAATTGAAAGTACTACTTATTTTTCTTGGTAACTGTTTCAAATCAGGAGAGGGATTTTTTCCTTCATACTGAATTTCGTATTCATTGACTGATATGTGAAAATGTTATAAAGTTGTTACGATATTTACGTTGAACTTCCATATTTTGAGCTGGCTCGTTTGATGACTGAAGAGTTTTGAACATGGATAGTTCTTGTTTACTCAGACTTTCGGTGGAGCTTTTATAATGTTGTAGAAAACTGTTGTCCACTTCTATTTTTTATGACAGTCAATGTTTCCAGGTTGTCAATATGACATCTTATTTTCTTCAAATGTTCAATGAATAATGTATTGCTTGACAGGTATTTCTTCCTTGCTGTTGTGTGTGATGATGTTCGTGTTGATTGACTTGTCAATATTTGGACAGTTTTCCACTTGGACTGATTTCCGACTGTGATATTGACATGTGATGGTCTCATAACTATTTGGACCATAGTATTGTGGTGACCCTGTGCTTCAAATTCACCAGCACGACTCCCAGGTGCAGGCAATATTATTCAATCACCCAACAAGCAGATAAATGCAAATAAACAGCAAAATAACCCCTGTTCTGGCATCACAGATCTTTACTTCAAATATCCAAGTGTGCTTCTGCAGGTCCCAGCACTCTTTTTGATGTGTGGCCAGTGGGCAATTTCATTGACTTCTGGGGTACAGCAGAAGGGTAGGGGGGAAAGGAGGTAGGAAACAAAGTTTCCATGTGGTGCACCACTCAAATTTTCAATTCCACTACACCACCACCCTCTGCCGACCTTGTGTCCTTGCAAGCAAACAAAAGAACCTCATGTGGCATGAACTATCAAACTGACCTTTCAAACCAAAAG
Organism: Hermodice carunculata; assembly: GCA_964020975.1. Classification (NCBI taxonomy): domain Eukaryota; kingdom Metazoa; phylum Annelida; class Polychaeta; order Eunicida; family Amphinomidae; genus Hermodice; species Hermodice carunculata. Next base: position 42,591,171 of record OZ026615.1, on the reverse strand, counting down.
ACGCCCAGAGGGAAATATTGTACCCCTATTTCAGAGGGAAATAAACGTACATTCTTACCATTAAGGGATCTTTTAATCTATCACCACATGCTGATTTGCCAAGTGCTTCACTTGCCCATGTGCTGACACACACAAGTCAGCAAACACCCCACAAAGGGGAATGATTATATGGGGTATCCCTTCACAAGGGCTAATTTTTCACAAACCTCCTTCCGGGAGGGCTTATATCCTACATTTCCCCAACTAGGGGTTACCTTTATTACCTCCCTCCTTGAGGGTTTGTTTCAAACCCACACCCTTTGAGGGTCTCCTCATTTCACCATCCCCTAATAGGAGCTTACTTACCTCTCGCTCTTCACTTTAACCAATTCCTTTTTTGCAGTTGCCTCTGGCCATAACAACAATCTTAAAATTCCTTTCCTATTTACACAGTTGCCTCTGGTCATGACAACAATCTGAACACTTAATCATAAGCAACACTGATTCTTTAAACACAGTCAATAATTATTAAAGTTTAATCAACTACCAGTACACTTTGCAATACACCCAACCAATCAAGGATCTGGTTTGGACACTTTTAATCAGATCAGCAAGAGCAACTTAAATCTCTCTGAGAATACATGATTAACCTGAGCGACAGAATAATGTAGCCCTGTGTATACAGGTCTAGCACCCTTGACAACGGAGACCTGTCAACTGTATTTATGATGCACATCCATTCTAATCATCCTACTGGATGTGACGGTTGAAGTCAGTCATGTGACTAATTCAGCTTTCCTCTGGGTAGAGGGATCCAACTAGGTCCACAACTGGCAACTCACACAGACTCGTATGCTTTTTCATGCCAACAGAACACCCTCAACAGGGCCTTCCAGTGGACCAAGTCATGGAGTGATCTGGTATACTGAGAACTCTGAGGCACAAATTTGTCATGTGGTAAAAAATCCACTTGTTTGAATGGACTGAAAGCTGTCCATATGCCTGGTCTCGCCCCAGGACCCATCCAAGTCTTCCTGTGTCTTCAAGCAAATTCTGAAGCCCTGCCTTTCTCTATGAAAAAAGCCAACGTGTGGTTTCTTCATTCACCAGGCTCTATCCTTGTAAACTGTCCACCATGGTCCTTTTGGCAATGCCCCTTCAGTTTGGAGGAGGTGGAGGCCTGCACTGTGCAGATGCCACAAGCTCCATGGGGATACACTAACCGAGACAGGTGCTTAGCAAGCCTTTGCCACCAGCCCTTAGGTGCTAACTGGTCACAGTACTTGCACTATCCAGAATTTTTCTATGCTCACTAGTGGACCTTGCAACTTGACAGGGAATGTTGTCAAGTGCATGCAGCCAAAATAGCACACAAAGCCTTCGATATGCATCATTAGCCTTATCAGACGACCTCACCAAACTGCCCACAACCCCTCATAGAGGGGAAAAGCCACTTTTCCCATTTCCTCTCATTACTTTTCCATCATCCCCCACCTGAACTTTATGCCTAGGCAACTAGTCACTCTGATCCTTGATCCAGACATTCAAATCAAAGGACCCCATTACTGTGGCCCTTGGAGCAGAGGCAGTGGGCTCCCCATCAGTTCTTGTTTCTGATGACTCGGCAATCTGCCACCACAGACTATTAGTCAACCTTGCCCGACTTTTGGGTGCTGCTAGCTCTGGCACGGGACCTTGCTTCCCTCCCAGTGCTTCGATCACCCTGGGCCTGGACAATAACGGCACATACTCACGAGCAGTAAGGACTGATGCTGGACTCTTCCCCACTGGAACACACCTGTCAGATGAGGGTGGTCCTCACACAAAGCACTCCCACCTGACAACTGTGGCTGCAAAGCTGCCAATTCTTCACCTGTTACACTTAGGGGCACTGGTCCCATCTGCTCCTTGATTGACTCCCCTACCTAGTTTGGTATTTCCTCTCCTACCAGAGGCCCAAATGGCCTCTCCCTCAGAAAGCCGGATCAATTTGTTAAGAGTCTCCCCCTGGGAAGTGGGAGAACCACCTTTCTTCCCTCTTCATGTTGCCCCATCACACCCTGAGGACAACTCGACTCTTGGGAAGAAATGTCTGGCTTACCTCTTCCTCAGTTCAGGTATTTAGATCAAATGACCCCGGCAAGGTGGCCCTGGTGACTGTAGCTCTTGGCCTTCTTGGAGGCAGCTGTGATATCTCTGTAGTGTCCAACCCCCATAGTATATCTTCTCCAGCGGTTGATCTCCTCCTTTGTATCACCACCTCAGGTGGAGGGCCTAGCCTCCATCCTTGCCTCTCACATTGTTCCAGACCAGCCTCTTCACTAATGAACACCCCACTCTGGGGAGAGATGGCTCTTACTATATTTTCGTCCCCCATTTGGGAGCTTCTCCCCAGCCAAGGGGCTGAGAGAACTTATTTTTTTCCAATGACGCAGCTGGGTCTCCAAGACAGCCAACTCACTTGAGGCCACATCCAAAGGCACAGGTCCCAGCTGGTGCCCCGTCATTTAGACAGCTTTTCCCAAGGAGCGAGCAAGGCCAGGGGTTGCCATATACACCATCATAGATGCCCACCAGGCTAGGGGAATTCCCTTCCTACAGGTTTTACTTGCTTGGGAACTCATATCATGGGACAGGGTATGTTATTCAAGAGCCTTATCTTTTTTCATGGCCCCAGTTTTTCCCTGTGAACATGGAGTTTTTTTCGCATGTCTTCTATCCTCAGAGCACAATCTGTTGGAATAGGGCCAGTCTCCCTTAGTAACTTTTGCCGCATCTGCCAAAGCCAATTTGAACTGACTTCTCCTGTATATTTCTTGAGTCTGTCATGGTGCAGCACTCACCAACCTCTTCTGAGTTGCACAAAATAAAGGACCACACCACGGTGCTGTTCCACCAGAACAGGCCCTTCTCACATATTCTGTAACTTTGGGCTCTTCCCTGGAACATGCCTCGTATCCCTGACAAGGACCAAATCTCCTGGCTCATTCTGCCTTTCTTAAGAGTTTCATGTCATAGCACTTTTTTGTTGCTCCTGCATCATCTGAGGAGCTCCTCGAGCCACATCATGCACACTATTGAGACTATTTGCAAGGTGCTCAACAAAATCTAAATAAGACTCCTAGTCACCTTGGTTCAGTTCTCTTCCCAACTGTATGTCCTGCTGCCATCCCGTCTCCCTACCAAGCATAAGGCGGTTGGCACTAAAACCTGTGCTAGCATGAGGGGTACTCCTGTAGGCTGCTACAAACAAGGGGATATGCTTGTCCCAGTCCCGCTGATCTGTACTGACATAACCCTAAACTATGTCCAGTAATGTAGGATTGAATCGTTCAACAAGGCTGTTACAACTGGGATGATATACTGCTTGTATGTCGCACGTTGAGTAACCTACGAACTTCTAGGATAAGCTCCCCATCTACATTTTTATGCTGGTCTGTGTGGATCTCTACATGGGTCCCAAACTTAGTGATGAAATCATAGACAAGCTTCCTAGCAACAGAAACAGCAGTCTTGTCCTCCAATTGGTATGCCTTTTCATGTCTTCCTTAGCAAAGACATTGGAAGACTCTACAAGCAAGGCTCGGAGTTCTGCCACCTGTTCTACAGTAAGATCAGTACTACTAGTATTGTATAGGTCCCGTACATGGAGAGGGAGGTCTCTATTTTCCTGCGATGTGTATAGGCAACATACTCTTGAGTACCCCCCCCCCCCCCATACTGTATCATCACAAATTCTCTCCGACTTCCATGACAAGGAGGTGGTCGCAACTTTAACTCTTTAAATGGTTTGGCCTTAATGTTTGGGGAAAAAAATAAAAGTCTATATTTAATGAAGCATACACACAGTATTCTGATGACCATTCCTGTATTATGGCTCAAGATGATAAACATATTCAAATATGCCCTCTTATGTTGCAAAATATTACTCACAGATGGTTCCCTGTACCCAAATGCTACTTCAATCCAATTAAGACACTATTATGTAGTAAATGGTAATCCCCAGAGAAAACATACTGATACCCAAAATAAAAATTCAGAATTTACGCTTAGATTTACATTACCTAGGCCTTATATTAACAAAAAATCTATAATGCATTGGGTAATGTTATGCACCTATAACATGCATTTAAACACACACCCACAAACGCTAAAAGTACTTTTTTGACATCTAATTATACGGAACGAAAACGGTGCCATTTTTAACACTTTGAACAACCCTAGGTATTCATAGCAACAATAAAACTGAAAACTGATATGTTCTTTATTAGCATTATTAATGAAAGGGGAGAGGTTATGCTTTGACGTGATTTTGATTTTATGCAGGTCGCACCTAAGGTTTTCAACAAAGCTTCTGTAATGAACGTCGGCTTTCTACAAACCAAAAAATCGGGACATTTTGACTGTATTATCTTCCATGATGTAGACATGTTAGCAGAAGATGACAGAAATATATATTCATGTCTAGACACTCCAAGACACGTCGGAGCTTATGTGAACAAATGGAAGTATGAGTAAGGATCGTTTTGATGTCCTCATGCAATTATGAATAAGTATTATGGTTGTGACGCTGTTACCACGGTATAAGCAGGCGCTTGCACGGCGGATTTTAAAGTTTGCAATGAAGCTACAGCCAATTTACTGTACCTTGTGTGTAAAGGATGTTTCCCTTTTTGCCAACCTTAAAATTTTATGCTGTTAAAGGCGGTTCCCCTCTTCATGATTTATTTTTATGTAAAAATGCTAGTTGTTGAAAATTACGCCTTATCAGTAATGATGGCAAAACCAGACGTATACAATCGTATCCCTCTCATATATTTGTGCTTTATACGAATAAATTAAAATTCAATTAAATTCGTGTGCTTATAACAGGTGCTCAAATTTTAAACGATCTTATGCCCATGACATTTCACTATTTTTTTAAATGTAACCATCCGTGTACATTCTTATCCTACCAGAAAATCTAAAAACTTTGTCGTCCCAAATTACCGTATTTTGCTTCATAAATTCGCTATGAAAGTGTATGGTCGTGTTGTCTGAAGTAAGATACCATACGCTTTTCAAAATTCAACTTCATTGTATTCTTTCAAAAGGGAGTTAAGAAAAAACACTTGCGAGTGTATTTCTGTATGAATTTTTTATATTTCATTTTATATTTTTATACTGATAATAATAATACTAATACTAATACTAATAATAATAATAATAATAATAATAATAATAATAATAACAATAATAATAATAATAAAATTAATAATAACAATTATTATTATTATCATTATTATTATTACAATTATTATTATTGTTATTATTAGTATTATTATTATTTATTATTATAATTGTTGTTATTATTATTATTATTATTATTATTATTATCATCATTATTATTATTATTATTATTATTATTATTATTATTATTATTATTGTTATTGTTATTGTTATTATTATTTTTATTATTATTATTATTATTATTATTATTATTATTATTATTATTATTGTTATTATTATTATTATTATGCCATAGGTTTTTTTCCTAAATTTTAGTTTCACGAACTTTTGCCCTAAAAACTTTGAGTAGCTGCAGCCCAGACATGCGGTAGGTGTCACATCCCCCCCCCCCCTTCCCCCGTTCGGCACCCTGTTTGTGCAGAATTAACACTTTTTTATTTGGGATGTGTTCATACGATGGGATGAAGCAGCCAGGTGTGAGCATTTTGTAAAGTTATTTGCCAGGTTCTTTAGATCTGAAAATAATGCTCTTTGGGCCTCCAGAATGAGAAGACGGAGCAAATTTCAAAGTTTTCTAGTGTAGTTTTCTTCCAATCATTTGTTTATCCAGTGTATCTTACACATTGTGGTTGTCTCATCTTGGTGGGAAAGAGCCACAAAAACACTGTAGCAGACTGAATTGAAATGATTCTACAAGCCGGCAAGGTTTGATAGGAAAATTTTGCATGCAAATTTGTAACAATGTTCATGAAATAGAATTATTATATTTAAGCATATTTAAAGGCAGTAGAGGAGGCCACCTGCAGCATGGCATATCCATGTATTTAGCATGGTCAAAAGTATTTCTCAAAAAATATACAACACGAATACAGAATAATCTTAAGAAAATGTATTAACATATATTTGAAACATAGTGGATGCCTAAATTAATTCGAAATTGGCTCCCTTATGGTTGAAAGGGTGTTATTTATGGATGTTTATTTAGTATATAATACAAATCGGCCCTGATCATCGTGGAAGCATTAGAATGTTGTCCCGGCAAGACACGAAGGGACCAGGATCGCAGTTGAATATGAATGTCTCCTTTTTTTACCAAGGTTTTTGCCAAATTGACATTAAACTTGGTAGGAGTGTACCTTTAAAAAGTCCGACGCTATATTATTAAAATGGTCACGCTCCAGGTTTGTTTGTTTGCTAAGGGGGAGTGATGTCAATTCCTAATTTTAACGAATTTTTGAATTTAAGTAAAGATCGCTAAGAGTACATGTTAGTATGGTAAGCTAGACACAAGTGTACATGCATTTTATTTTCTCCATAATAGTAAACCAGATCTACTTCAAATTTGGTCGGAATGAACCTCTGATTGGCCTCTATCACGTGTGTTTAATAAAAGGTCATGCTCCAATACATATATATATATATATATATATATATATATATATATATATATATATATATATATATATATATATATATATATATATATATATATATATATATATATATATATATTTGTGTGCGTGTGTGTGTTACATTATTTGTTTAACTTTTGTTAGATACCTTGATAATCTTTTGTAAATACCAAAAAGACTAATGGCTTTGAAATGGCAGACAAACACATCCGGATAGGCTTACTTTGGTTTGATTGTCAAGGTTACCTGAGGAACGGTCTTTTATCTATTTCATACAAATTTGAATTCAGATTAGGTTACAAAACCTTGTTCGGAGGCGCAACGGCATTTACACCCGAACAATTTGAGCATGTGAACGGGTTTGGAAATAGTTTTTACGGCTGGGGAGGAGAAGACGATGACATGTATCACAGGTAAATAAGTTTACATCACATTGGGCTGAACAGGTCGCGAGGAACTGCTCGACAGGGACGGGTAGTTTAAAATACAATTTTGTCTTTCCTCTTTATAGCGCTTTCATAAAATTTATTCACGGAAACATCAGAGGAAGCACATGAGGTTATAATGCATTATCGTCAACGGGGTCTGAGCAAAGGTCACTTGCATTTGGACCAGTGAACATTAAGAATGAATCGTGGCCACAATTTATTGTCTTATCTGGTGCAAGTTACATCGCCGAGTTTGTTGGTCTTCGGTGACTTAGAATCCTAAATTAGGTTGTGATGGATATTCTCTTCTTATTTTGGCGATAATGGGCACGTCACATGTCAATTCATGCGATCATAATATTTTCAAGAAAACTCAGTTTCAATCTCATTCGCCTTTTATGTCCTTACAGCCTCATTGTATTTGTGTCTTTTTGCCCAGAACCACTTCCTAGTAGTCAATACCCTATTCCGCAGTCCGAACTCTTTACTCTCCATAAGCTAACCTGTCCCTGTCTAACCTATATACATATGGAATTACTATTGTCCATATTGCACACGTTCCTCTGTAAAATTTTGACATAGGCTGTATCATCCCAAATAATTTAAAGGGTCTTCAGCGAGCAACTACTCAACATGTTTCGGAGCCTTTTACCCTTACATGTCTCTCTGAGTTGCGGCTCCTTGTCTAAGCTAAATATTCAGCAAAGACAACCCACATAATAAAGTATAAATATGAACGTGGAAAATGATGAATTAGCTAAATACGTTAAGTTTTGCTTATAAATGCAGAGCTTCATTATGAAAGAAGAATACCTGTCAAACAAACCAAAATTACTAAATTTGTATAGTACAGGTTCAGGTAAGAGCAATTTGACTTACCCCTGAACTAATATGTACCCTTTCTAGCTGGACAGCTTATCATAGTTAAACCACCCGCCAGTGTATAACTGAAGTGGAAACAAGCTGGGGCCTTATATTCAGTCCCAGTGATAGTAAAATAAACAGTTGCAGCCAGACCACCTGTACAAACATGACTACATACACAAAAATACACAAAATGTACAAGTACACACAAAGCAGGCTCTACAAGTGAAGCTACAGCTGCTGTTTGTATATCTGTGTTATAGTAGTCTCTCAGGTTTTCAGGGGCGTATTTCATATATTCGCTCAGACGTATATCTTCAGATCTCTTCTGGATGTAGATTGTTAAGTGTTTGTCATAGCTACGGAATCTGTAGGAAATTTTACATGTACGTTGTTCTGCATTTTCAGTTTAGAAAAATGATCTAACCCATGACGCAAATGTAGGACCTGTCAGCCTGCAGTGCATTGGTAACCCACTGCGCATTCAGACAGACTTTCCGGCCACATTTTCGTAATCCAAACTCATTGGTACTGAACTAACGTATCCTGCCGCAGGTTAAAGTGGCTTCCAGTCAACCATACTGGTTTTATAATGCCGCGTATAGAAGTAGTTCTTTCCAGTTGAATCTTGGTATGAGCCCATTGTTAGAAATTTGTATAACACAGTCCGTAATAATAATCAACAGATGAAAGCATACAGGTCCGTTAAGAACAAGAAAGACACCAAAAACCTTTGTGTGGGTGATTTTGAGATTTTAACGGCTTTTACAAAATAAATGTCTTTTCTATAAGTTGGAAAAATTTCAAACCCTTAACTTAAGTAAAAATATGAGAAAAACGTCAAAAAACATACAGGCATGTGGAGATCTAAAGGTTTATGTGTCATTCTTTTGGTTTTTAGCCGCTTTGAAGAATAATGCCACCCGTCAATCATACTTATCAGTCTGCCACGTGGCTGCAGGTAGCAGCGGCCCCTGGCAAAACAAGAGTGGTATCACGTCGCGGAATCAGGCGGCATGCCGAAAGTGAGTTTGTGGCCAGGCCAAACTCGGCACTTGTCCACTGACCACGAGCGGCCGTAGGCCGCCCCAGTGGAGCAAGGCAAGACAGCTTTCGTTGCCAGGCTTGAGGTCACAGGGCCCGAAGGGCCGCCTCCATGACGTCACGCTTTGAAACCACATTGTCGCTGTCGCCATTTGACGGATCGCTGAATGATGTTTATCGTACTCCAAATGCTCTTTTATTCATGTGATAGGCCAATAATTGATTGACCTCACCAAATGTTAAGGGACGGTGTTTACTCCGTTTTGAACAAATATCAGCTCAACTTGAGCAAACAGTATTATTTCAAAGGCAAATGATCAACATCAAAGGCCTTTGAAGCTCGTTTTCTCAGAAAGGATAACAGGATGAGACACCCCCCCCCCCCTCAAGGAATGATTATTCCAAGAAAGTGGCTTGGCAAAATTTAATCCGGTTAACGGCCTTTGATTCTATAATATTTGAGCTGCAAAAACGAGTCAGTGATTTTCCAAAAAAAATGCTTTGTTCTTTTTCTATGCAATGAAGAAAATGAACATTCTGGAATTCGAAGGGAAAGTTGAAATGGCAAGCTTTGAGGATGAATTACAGGCAAAAATTAAGCCAAATATAAAAAATCGCAGGATGGTTTTTTTGTTGGCAATATATCAGGATTAAGATGCAAGTGTAATTATGATAATATCACAAATAATTAGAGACATATCGACATTTATGGGGTAGATGGTTTGTGGTCAACTTTCAATTGTTTATTCAACAATTAACATCATGGACACAAAACACGGGATATATAAATTTTTGGAGTATGACGATTAGACACATATGTAATTGTTTATCCTAACGCAAATAAATTTTGAGCTAGGACCGACTTAAGCGGGATTCATTTGTGATGTCTTTAAGGTCTGTTGATATGCGAATGGGGTGCTTAGCTTTAGGTCAAGTCAAAACAGTATCAATCTGAAATTTTGTTTTTCTCCGTAATCAAACCTAATGGAAATGGTAACACAGTCTTCTTTGCTTTTGACAATATCATAGAATGAAAGGCGCTATTTACATGAAAAGAGAAAAAGAAATCAAAGCCAGCATCTTGTTTGAAATGCTCAGCCATCCGCCTGAAATTTGCTTCACTGAGGACACGGCTGCAGCACCCACCGCTCCCAACATAGAGGCGTGTCAGAATTTCTGACGTGACAAGAATGACTATCAAATATGACCGATTAGAAAGGGATGAAACATTTTCGGGTATTTCGAGTAGTTGACTGTTGCCATGCTCTCCCCGACTACCACCAATAAAAAGCTAAATTTCAGACCCACCAAGGATTGTAATAAACTCAATTCATTTGTAATCGGGTCAGTGAATCAATGGCTTTTTCTTCGAACAGTTCCGGTGCATTTGCGCCTCACCCATGCCAAGGAAAGCTATTGACTATGGGTACCATCATGATAAGTCCTTTTTACAATTCTGAGCATAAATATTTCTGTAAACACGAACTTCAGATAAGAGAATTAAAACAGATGATATCCGGTTAGTTTTTGCTTTTGCATTTAGCTAAAGTGCAGGTGGTATCGTAAACAGAATATTTTATGTTAGCCCTTGAGGTTTTGTTTTAAATACACTCATAGCATAATAATGTGTCATTGTATTGAAGGGTAAACTGAGCTAATTATTCATATATGTTTTTACGGATGCACAACTATGGTATACAAAAACACAAACCATTGCATTAATGTGTATCCTATTATTATTTCGGTATTTCAGTACAGTATACCATGTCTCTGAACGCAGCTATTTATTTATTTATTTATTTTATTTATTTATTTATTTATTTGTTTATTTATTTATTTATTTATTTATTTATTTATTTATTTATTTATTCATTCATTCATTTATTTTACCTCTTTGCTTGCTTGTTTGCTTGCTTGCTTGTTCGTTCCTTCCTTAGTTTATTCATTTGTCAAGCCATTAATCTATTCACTTTTGTTCCTTTGTAAATTTGCTCAATTTATATAGCCATACATACATGGCCGAATAATTCTTTCATGTACTGCAATATTGATTTATGATCCCGCGTTGTTAAAACACGAAAACAATATGCACCAACTGGGATGAAAAAGCAACATGTATTGAGTTGCTTCTGTCATCAAAGAGCGCAGTGAAAAATAAAGTTACTGGAGGCCGAAATTCAATTTCTTGAAAACACGTTATGAATGACAAATAAAGCGATACAAGACAGACTGGTAGCGACACCGAACGGGCAGCGATAAATCCGTTGCTATCCACGAGGACAAAGCGCTTGTTTGTATTGTTTGCACATTTTCGTTTTTCTGATACAATACCAAACATGGTTACGGGTACCCGTGACTGGCCTTTCGCTTCCTCCATGTGGTTAAAGATGATAAATCATTTGTAACACATTGAGGATATTTTTAATCGTCTGATCATATTTAGAAATAAGGTGTATTTCTGAATCGTTCCTTCCCATTTGTACATGTTGTGAAAGATGTGGTCTAATAATACCATTTTACGCTTTTTAAAAACTCCGCTGTTGCAGGATGTGTCGTAACGCACTTGGAGATATTTAGGGTATATTTAGAGATATTATAATAGTAGTGTAAAACGTGTATGAACGTGAGAGGCACCTACATGTGTGCGATTATAAACGGAGACTGCCAAAAGGAAGTTGGCACACAATTGTTAATTAAAGTATCCCTATATGCACCAGGTACATTTTTATGACATAATCTATCCGTACCCGTCAGTCGCCATAATTGTTGATTGAAGTATCCCTATGGACCATGTACCTTTTTATGAAATAATCTATTCCTACTCGTCAGTCGCCATTAAGGACGTTGTATATAATATTGCTTTTTTGGGGACGCATATTCAGATTAGTGTATCACAACTTCAAGGTCCTGAGGCGGCCCAAAGCGGTTTCGAGATTCACTATGATACTTCATGAACCTGATTCTGGAAATCCGTACAATAAGAAAAGGTATGAATGTATGGATGTATGGAACATGTACTTTTAGCATGGGTATATAGATGTAAAGTTAAAACATTGAAAGCGATATAGCAAGTTATATATAAATATGTATGTATGTATGTGCGTGTATATGTGTATGTATATACATATATGTATATATATATATTTATTTATATATACATATTTATATATATATATATATATATATATATATATATATATATATATATATATATATATATATATATATATATATATATATGTATGCATATATACGTTTAGGTATGTATGAGTATTACAATGTAACCGTTAACTGAAAAGCCCAATTAGTTTAGTGACGCATGAGTTTGACTAGATATACGAAAGATGATTAGGCGGATATACTAAGTATACCGACATTTATGTACATATACACACACACACACATACAAACATATAGATATATATACATATTATAATGCCGTTTATTGCTTTATTCAGTATTTGATCACATGATAAAATATTTGATCCGAAAAACAAATAAGTTTATTCTTATGAACAAATGTTTGACCAGGTGATAAAATATTTAATCAGAAGACTAAATATTTAATCACATGATCAAATGCAGTATATTTGCTCTTCTGATCAAATTGATTTGATGAGAAGAACAAACTGATTTAATCAGAAGATCAAATAGATTTGTTCCGAGGAAGTAATTAAATAAATTTGATCACATCAAGAAGTGCATTTGTTCATTTGACTAAATCGATTTGTTCTTCTCATCAAATAGAATAAGGTATATCCCGATTTATTCACCTGAACAAATATATTTGTTCTCGTGAGCAAATATCTTTGATCTGCTGAATATATACAAGTTTCTCCACAACCAGATAGAAATTACTCCCTCTTGCATGCCGCAAGTCACTTCCAGTAGTCTGTGTTACTATAACACACAATAGGTACAATCTCGAACTGTGACATTTTCTTTACATAGGAACAATAAGTAGCGGCCGGGAGACGGAGCCAGTTATCACAGGGTTAAGTTGTCATCATCCACTTTTTCAGAATCCCATTTGACAATGCTTGGTTTTTCGACGCTCCAATTAATAGAGTAAAACATTTGGAGAAGAAAATTAGAGTCCAGCTAGAAGCACGTTATAATTGTTTGAGAAATAGAGAAACAAAGAAACAAACAGAGAGAGAGAGAAAGAATGAAAGAAACTGAGGGAGGGAGAGAAAAAAATGTTCACATCCTTCCCAAAAGCAGTGCCTAACCACCAAACTTTAGAAAGAAAAAAAAATGAAAGTAAAATGCTCACATCCATGACCACGAAAGGTAGAACCATGGAGGAATAAACTAGATGGAGGAACAAGCAGAGAAGATCTGAGGGCATATGTGCAACACCGCCGCCGTCCAATATACACCCTCTTATCGCTGAATACACAGCGACGCTTTAACTGGTTTCTTCCTCCAAGGTGTTAGATAAACAAAACGGCTGCTGCCGAGGTGTGCTTCCACCTGCATCGGCAGTGACGATAGTTTATTCCTCCATGGTAGAACAGAAGCAGTGACTAGCCACCAAAAAAAATAGAAAGAGTGAGTGAGAAAAAAATCCTGACATCCATCCCTAAAGCAAGAGCGAAAGATTATGGACCCACCGGCCAAATTTACATTTAATCCCGCCAAAACACAATCATATTTAAATGATAAACAATAACGATCCATTGTGCACGGCCGGCTTCACCCGCTTTAATCTCTAAACAAAGCCATAAAATGTCCGCGATGTCCGTGTTGAAGACATCGCGGACATTTCGAGATTGTACCCTTTGTGTATCTTACTATTTGGCTATATTTCTCCTATGTTTCAGTCGGAGTGCATTGACAAACACATATCATGATTTCATCGAAGATGGTCTCAACAATATCCAATACACAATCTGTGGCCTGGAACTGCGACCAATATACACATGGGTATGTGTCAGCCTGCCGGAAAACGCGCCCCCGAAACTACGAAGAAAGACAAAACGAAAAGAAAACAAATAGTTGTTTTTGCCTCTTACAAGATTGTGCCTAATTAACTTGTCATCCAGACTCAGTTTTGGATTGTATATTCTATTGTTACGGTTAAATTTTAAATATTTTTTATATTTAAGATGTTACAATGTACGTCTTTGCCGAAATGTAGTATGCGCTCTTTGCTGCAAAGTCATCTCTTCATGAAAAATATTAAATAGAATATGCGACGTTAATTTTGAACGTAATGTGTTTAATTGCAAATTAATTTTGGTATGTGATATTC